>CAUYLG010005937.1:0-138306 GCA_963573385.1 Cacajao melanocephalus | reverse complement strand
CCACTCGCTGCCCCCCCAGCCCGACCCTCGCGGCCCCCCGCGACCTGCCCTCGCTGCCCCCCAGACCTGCACTCGCTGCCCCCCAGACCTGCACTCACTGCCCCTCCAGACCTGCACTCACCCCCACCAGACCTGCACTCGCTTCCCCCCCAGACCTACACTCACTGCCTGTGCCCCAGACTGGCTCATGTCTGCAGTGCCGGCAGGAGACCATCCCTCCTGGCCTCCCTGACCCCAGGCTGCTGTGACCGAGGGACCGATCACCAGCATCATGCTTCCAGCACATGGGGCCCTGCTCCGCTTCCCACCCTCATCTCTACAGCTCCAGGATCCAGGCACGACCCTGAGGACACACGACTTGCTCCCAGTGAGGGGATGTGGGGAAGGTCCCGAGCCCACAGGAACCCCTCTCACAGCCCCGCAGCCCAGCAGCCCCACAGCTTTGCGGCACCTGAAGGAGATGAGGCCGGTGAGGAGCAGCGGGAAGGCCAGCATGCACAGGATCACGCGCCACAGCCCGTTGTCCACGCAGAGCTGGCCCCACCACACCTTGGTCAGGAAGGCCTGCGGATGGGGGCGGTCTTAGGATGGCAGTGCCCAGCCCTGCACCCCAGACGGTGCCCGTCAGCTGTCTGCTGAGGACTTGGGGTGCCTAGTGGACACAGCTGGACTGTGGTCTCACAGTAAAAAAGTGGTGAAGACACAGAGCTTGCCCCGGGGCTTTCAGTGCCCAATCCCGCCTTTCCTGGACGTCAAGCTGTGGGACCCCATCTCTGCTGGCTTCTAAGGCCTCACAGTTGCAGGCTCTCAAGAGTGGGCCCCTGTGAGCTCTGTAGCTGGGGACAGGACCCCACCCTAGGCATCCTCAGGCCCAGCACGATGGGCGCTCATGGGCCTGGCAATAGCTTGGAGCTCCAAGGAAGCCCAGCATGCGGGCCGCACTTGCTGCAGGCCAGGCCCTGCTGGGGCTGTCAGGGCGATGCTGAGGGCAGCCATGCCCGGGAGCCCCTGCCGCTCCAGGAAGGACACGCCGTGCCCCACGTATCCCTCCAGGGGAAGAGCTGCAGCTCCCACAGACACCTGGGCTGCTGCCTGTGCTCCCAGGTAGGAATGTCTGTCCGTGGGGAGGTGAACTGCGACCTCTGCGGCCACCAGCTCCTGCTTTTGCTTTATTTTGATTTCCCCGTCTGCACAACGGGAGGCCAGAGCCTGGAGCAGGTGGCCGAGGGGTCAGGCGCTGTCCCCAAGCTGCCAAGGGGCCCGAGGCCTGTGTGAGTGTGCCTGCCGACTGCAGAACAGGAGGCCGTGTCCGCCCTGCAGGCACCGCATGTGTCTGTTTCCAGAAGGGGCCCTTGGACGGTCACCTGGATGCCCCCATGAGACATGAACTTCATGTCCTTGGCCTCCAGGGCGAGCTGCAGGCAGGTGGTCTTCCCCCAGGCCTCAGACACGCGGATGAGCAGCTTCTGGGCTCTCTCTTCGTCCTTCCGGTAGCACTCAGTGAAGACTCCTGCAAGGAGATGGAAGAGCCACGTCAGAGCAGCAGGTCACACTCGCTGAGCCCAGGGCACAGGTCAGAGGGAGACCACTCCGGACAGCAGCACCAGGGCACAGGGAGGGGCACTGGGCAGGGCCGGGCAAATGTGGGGCTGATGTGTCTAAACACCAGGGCCGGGGAAGAGGACCCCGGGGAGAGGGTTCATACGGCTGAAGCCGCCTCTACAAAAATCACAACAGGGAGAAAAGTCTGACAGGGACAGGGCACTGACCTAAGCGACTCCATCTCGCTTCTCACCTCCAGGCTGCCGTTGTCCACGCCTGGGCAGAAGCCACACTACCTTAGACAGGAACTCAGTTTATAGTCTAACTGCCAAGCAAAGCGGACAACAGCCCTTTCCCGAAACAAACCCCTTCCTGCCGGGGACCGGTCTGCCTTTGACAGGTGAACCAAGTAGCCACAAATTAGAAACTGTGGTTTAGGAGTCATGAAGCCGGAGGCCACAAGAGTCCAAACCTCCAAACTCTTCCCAGGAATGACGTCACTGTCGGAAAACCTAGGACGTTTTCACAGCCTGCGCCTGACACACCACTGTCACTGTCACCACCCCCACTGGAAAGTGGGTTCAGCGAGTTCTGTGATCACACCCAGGAGCAGAAGCCAGCGAGAAGAACCCACTTCAACCCCTATGGTCTCAACTCTGACCCAACCAATCAGCACTCCCCACTCCCTGGCCCCTACCCACCAAATCATCCTTAAAAAACTCCAGTCTCCAAATTTTCAGAGACTGATTTGGGTGATGAAATTCCAGCCTCCCATTCAGCCGGCTCTGTGTGAATTAAACTCTTTCTCTATCGCAATCTCGCTGTCTCAACAAATGGGCTCTATCCAGGCAGCAGGCAAAATGGACCCACTGGGTGGTTACAGGGCTGAGACCGAGGGATGAGGACCCCAGGGTGAGGGCACATGGGGCTGAGACTCAGGGATGGGAAACTCCAGGTGAGGGGCGTGCATGGCTGAGACCCAGTGGGGGGACCGCAGTGGGGGCGTGCAGAGCTGAGCCGTGGCCTGCAACCCGTGCCCGGCAGGGCTCACCTATGGCTCTCTGCTCATACTCCTCCGCCAGCGCCAGCATCTCCTCCGAGCTGTCCGTGTCCTCCTCCTCCTTGGATAGCTCCTTCAGGATCTTGCTGCAGGCCAAGGCCGCCGCGATGCAGTCCTGGCTCTGGGGACCCGAGGAGCCACCGTGAGACTCTAAAGGGCCTCGCCGGGCTCAACCCAGCCTGGGGAAGCCAACATTGCCCCGGGTGATGAACACAGAGGCCAGGGACAGTGCGGGCTACTGCACGATCACCATCTGTGACCACATCTATGAAGACAATCTGAGCCCCACCCCAATCAATACATAAGCTACCTCTGATGGCCCAGGCTCCTGCGTGGCCTGTGAGAGGGATCTGCTTGCCCTGCAATGCCTAAAAGACAGCATGTGCCCAGCACATGCACCCGCCCCACCAGAACCCACGTGAGCTGCAAGGGTGGCACCACCCAGCCTGTGGGTGCCCAGCAAGGCTCGGCCCTGGACATAACCACAGGACAAGTTTTTTAAGCAGAACCTTTAATTTAAAAATTCCTTCCTGGTCCGGGCACGGTGGCTTATGCCTGTAATCCCAGCACTTTGGGAGGCCGAGGCAGGCGGATCATGAGGTTACAAGTTCAAACCGAGCCTGGCCTATATGGTAAAACCCCATATCTACTAAAAATATAAAAACTTAGCCAGGTGTGGTGGTGCGTGCCTGTTGTTCCAGCTACTTGGGAGGCCGAGGCAGGAGAATCACTTGAACCCAGGAGGCAGAGTTTGCAGTGAGCTGAGATCGCGCCACTGCACTCCAGCCTGGGCAACACAGCGAGACTCCATCTCAAAAAAAAAAATCCTTTCCTGCCTAGAGCTACTTTCTTCATTCTCCAACTCTGGGCACCCCGAGTCCTTCCTGGTGTTGCAGAAGCCCACGCCCCCTCCACAGCCCCCGCGTGCAGCTGGCCTCAGGCACTCCGGCCATGCTCCCCAGCTGGCTGCTGGCCTATAGCTGTGTCTGCTGAAAAGCCGGTCTTATTACCTGAGCCCAGATGATTCCTGCCAGCTCCCGACGGTTCTGGACAATGGCCCAAATGAGAAGGTCGCGGATGGGGTCCATGGTGAAGGTCACGTGGCCTGAAGAACGCTTGTAGAGGGACCGGAGGCTTACTCCCTGCACCTGCTGATGAGTGGGCAGTCAGAGCCACAGCTGCGCCCCACTGGCTCGGAGTCACATGGGGAACCTGCTGGAGGTGCAGGTCCTGACCTCAGCCCCAGCCTTCTCAGGATCACCGTTCCTGGAATGCTACAACCTGCATTTTCAGCAATGCCCTACATCATTCCCATGCACACTGAAAGTTTTTTTTGTTTTTGTTTTTTGTTTTTTTGAGACAGAGTCTTGCTCTGTCGCCAGGTGCCAGGCTGGAGTGCAGTGGCCAGATCTCGGCTCACCGCAACCTCCGCCTCCCAGGTTCAAGCCATTCTCCTGCCTCAGCCTCCCAAGTAGCTGGGACTACAGGCACATGCCACCACGCCCGGCAAATTTTTGTATTTTTAGTAGAGACTGGGTTTCACCATGTTGGCCAGGATGGTCTCGATCTCTTGATCTCGTGATCCACCCGCCTCAGCCTCCCAAAGTGCTGGGACTACACGCTTGA
Source organism: Cacajao melanocephalus (assembly GCA_963573385.1). Taxonomy (NCBI): domain Eukaryota; kingdom Metazoa; phylum Chordata; class Mammalia; order Primates; family Pitheciidae; genus Cacajao; species Cacajao melanocephalus. The sequence continues at coordinate 134,078 of CAUYLG010005937.1, read as the reverse complement.
GCCACCACGCCCGGGCCGCACTGAGGTTTTTAAAACCACTGTTCTGGAGACATCTAGAAACGTCTAGAAAGTGAAATATCCCTCTAACTCCTTTACCAACGTTTGTAGACTCTTATTTCATGCCAGACACTTCAAGGTTCCCTAGTCTTATCTGATGGCATCGAAGCCGCATTCAATGAAGTAAAATTCTAGCCCAGTGGAATCTAATAGGTCCATGACTGTCTTCTCTCTGAGGGACCCTCCTGCAGTGTCTCTGGCAGGGAGGCCACCAGGGAACATCTGCCAGGTGGGCAACAAGGCCCACACACGAGCAAGGGCAGGGCACCTCGCCCAGCCCCACCTCCCCTACCTGGCTGAGCTTCAGGAAGCACGCACTCAGGTAGCTGAGAAACACTTCCCAGAAGTAGAAAACGCATCTCCAACATCACGTACTGTACAAAACACACTTCGAGTGATCCTAGAAATTTCCCAAACGTTTTTCATGATCAAGAAACGTCTTTTTCTTCCTAAACTGCAGGTATGGATAAGCCTAAGCTGCTACTTTGGACCTTCCTAAGCATATCCCAACTGAGGGTCTTAAATTAACGCAGTGGACTCAGGAAGTGCAGACTGTGAATGTATAAAACCAAGCCATACCCGGCCGGGCACGGTGGCTCACACCTTTAATCCCAGCACTTTGGGAGACTAAGGCAGGTGGATCACCTGAGGTCGGGAGTTCGAGACCAGTCTGACCAACATGGTGAAACCCTGTCTAAAAAAAAAAAAAAGATTAAAAATAAATAAAATAAAATAAAATAAGGGATAACAATAATTCTAAAAAAAAATTGATATCAGAGCCCAACAAATATAGCTCCCCAAATAAAACTGTCATCAAAGGTTTAAGCATTATGATGCAAACACCCTGAAAACTTTCACAAGAGAATCCAGTATATTAAACTTGAACTGGGGTCAAGCTGAAATTCAAAACAGGAATAAAAACATGTTTCACTATCAGAAAATCTATTAAAATAATTCACCAAATCCAAGGGTCAAAGAAGAAAAGCGGCTGAATCTTCTCAAAGGCATCTGATAAAACAGCACTGATGCTCTGCTTTGTAAAACCTTAATGAATCAGAGGAGATAAATACTCCCAAGAGGAAACACAAACACAAAATCTAGCATCGTTCCTGACATTGAGACACTGCAAGGTTCCCATTGATACAGGGTATAGATTAGAGCAGGGTTCCCACTGAATCAGGCTGGAGATTAGAGCATCCACTCTGCCACAGCTGCAGTGCAAACTGGGCACCTCACACAAATATGGCCTGACTGTAGGGAGAAACCAGCACCCCCGGTGAGCAGAAGTGGGGCTCAGGGCAGGGGGATCATCCTCCCTGCAGAACCTTTCGTACTTTTGGGAACTTTTGGAAAGGGTATGTATGGACTGAACTGTGTCCCCCTAAAATTCATATGTTGAAGCCCTAACCCCCAATGTGACCACAGCATTTTGAGATAGGGCCTTTAATAAGGTAATTAAGGTTAGATGAGGCCACACTGTGGGTTCCTAAGCGGATGCATGTGGTATCTTTAAAAAAGAGGAGTGAGGTCAGGTATGGCGGCTCACACCTGCAATCCCAGCACTTTGGGAGGCCAAGACAGGAGGATTACTTGGGCCCCAGAGTTTGACACCAGCCTGGGCCATATAGTGAGACCCCATCTCTACAATACATCAAAAAATCATAATAATAAGCTGGGCGTGGTGGCACGTGCCTATAGTCCCAGCTTCTCAAGAGGCTGAGGCAGGAGAATTGTTTGAGCCCAGGAGGTGGAAGATGCAGTGAACCATGATTGCACCACTGAACTCCAGCCTGGGCGACAGAGCCAAATCCTGTCTCAAACATAAAAATAGGCGAGGCACGGCAGCTCAGCGGTGTCATTCCAGCCTTTGGGAGGCTGAGGAGGGCGAATTGCTTGAGGCAGGAGTTTGAGACCAGCCTGTCCAAAATGGCGAAACCATCTCGACAAAAAATAAAAAATTTGTCAGGTGTGGTGGTGCACATCTGTAGTCCCAGCTACTTGGGAGGCTGAGGTGGGAGGATTGCTTGAGCCTGGGAGGTCGAGGCTGCAGTGAGCTATGATCACGCCACTGCACTCCAGCCTGGAAGATGGATTGCAATCCTGTCTCAAAAAAATAAATAAAAGAAAAAGAAGAGGAAGCGGCAGCAGAGATTTCTCTCTCTGTCATGTGAAGACACAGCAAGAGGGCGGCCACATGCAGGCCAGGAAGAGGCCCTTGCCAGAAGCCAGCCCTGCTGGTACCTTCATCTGGGAATTCTGGCCTCCAGAACTTCGAGAAAATAAACTTGTAGTTTCTGCCCTGTCTGTGAAATTTCGTTACAGCAGCCCAAGCAGCCTAAGACAGAACATGTGTCTTTTCTGATAAAAATAAAAGCGAATTTTAAGAAGAGAAACTCTAAGAACACAGCAATAGCCCGCACGGGCCAGGCCAGGCCTACCCTGTTACCAGCACGCACGTGGAACTTGATTTGTGGCATGGGCAGCAGGAGCCGCGGCCGGTCGCTGTGCCGGGGCCGGGGGTAGAGCGGCTGCGTGAAGTCCCCCAGCAGCTCCCGCAGCACCTGGGCCACGTGGTGCATCTGCAGGCGGGGCGCAGACGGCGCGCAAGCCAGGCACTCGGGCTCCTCGGCCAGCAGCTTCTGCAGCTTGCTGTGGAACAGGCAGGAGGGCACCAGGTTCTCGTAGAGATAGAGCAACGTGTCCCAGGTGACGAAGTCCTTCAGCCGCACCCCATTCTCCAGGAAGAGCTTCACAAACTCGGGCTTGTTGGAGATGAGGGCCGCCGTCATCATGGGGTGCAGATCTGAAGGCTGAGAGCAAGCCCTGTGCGGTGACCGTTGCATCTGGTCATCGCCCCGTGTCATCCTGATCTCAATGACCCTGGAGGCAGGGGCTGCTGTGGTCCCCCACCTGGGGAGGATGAAAGCTGCCGGGTCACCCACCCTCAAGGGAAGGGCTGGGATCCAGACAATGCAACCCTCGCCCGCCCTTGCTTCAGGGTGCAATGCACGTGGCCCAGTGGGTCCCTCCACAAGGTGCTCTGGAAGAGTTACCTTCCACTGCCACTCATCCGTGAAGATCTCACTGCGGGCGATGTCCACGCGATTCCATGCCACTGCCAGTTTCAGCTGGTGGTCCCAGTTCTCTTGGCCAAAGTGGTCTTGGCTCCGCGAGGCTGCAGACGAACAGGCGCACACTGAGCCTTGATCCGGGCTCAAAGCCATTTCCCTCCAAGGCCGCCGACTTAGGACGTCAGAGTCGGGCTGTGTCAAGAGCCCTTGCCTCTCAACAATTCAAAGCGACAGACGCAGCACCCAGTGACATCTTCCCATGCACACAGCCTTGTGAAAGCACATTCCATTTTGGGATCAGAATCAATGAATCTTGGGCCTTTGGTCATCACGTCCACTCACCCGTTTCCCCCGCCCTCCTCCTGGTCATGCCCTGGCCCCTGAGTGGCAGGTGGGCAATGAGCAAGAAAAGGGCCTCCCTGCTTAAAGAAGACATAGGTCTCTAAAGGGCAGGCATCTTATACTAACATCCAAAAGTCAGGACTCAGAAGCAATCAAATCTCCTTTCCTGCCTCAATCGCCTGTAAATATTCTACTGCAACAAGCACCTCACTGGTTCTCAGGACAAGTATTTCACTCAAGTAGTTTTGCACTCTCTTTCTGGTCTAACTTTTTTAAACGTGGGTTATAATTTGGGGGAAAAGAAAAAAGAATTTTGACCCTTACCTCACACCACACCCAAGAATCGACCTGAAGTGGGTCATAGACCCAAACGTAAAGGCTATGTCTACAAAACTGCCATCAAAAAATGGAAGAAAATATCTGCAACCTTGGGATGGGCAGAGATCCCTTAGCTATGATACAAAGAACATGAATCATCAAGAAAAACTGATTAAATTAAACTTCATTAAAATTTAAGCCTTCTGCTCTTTAAAGACATCTTGAAGAAAATATGAAAGCAAACTTCACACCATGATCAAATAATATCTGACAAAGTATTTGTATCAGAATATACAAATAGCTCTTACAAATCAAAAATAGGAAGACAATCAAATAAAAATGGACAAGAGATCTGAAAGACACTTCAAAAGGTAAACAGGCAAATGGCCAAAAAGTCCTTAAAATGATTCTCCACATCAGTAGTCCTCAGAAAATGTAAATTCAAACCACATTGAGATGTCACTTCACACCCACTAGGATGGCTACAATTTAAAAGACTGATAACACCAAGTGTTGGCAAGGCTGTAGGGCAACACTCATCCATTGCTGGCAGAGAGGAAAAGGAATGCAATCTTTTCAGAAAACAGTTTGTCAGCTTTTTACAAAGTGAAACATACACTTACAATAAAGGCCAGTAATTCCACTCCTAGATATTGACCCAGGAGAAATGAAGACAAATAGCAGCTTTATTCATAATAGCACCAAACTGGAAACAACCTAAATGCCCACCAACGGATGAATGGAAAAACAACCCGTGGTGCATTCACACAATAGGACACTCCTTCACAGACAAAAAAGAACAGAGTCTGACACGTGCAACAACGTGGATGAATCTCAAAAACAGTGCACTGAGCAAAAGAAGCAAGACATGAAAGGATGTATCATGCAGGAGTCCATTTACGTGAAGTTCTAAAACGAGCAAAACTCATCTAGCATGACAGAAAGCAGACGGATGATCTCCAGAGCCAGGCTGGAGGGAGGCTTCACTACAGAGGGCCATGAGGGAACCTTCAGGGTAAGGGCGATGTTCCGTATGGAGACTGTGGTGGGTCACGGTGTCTATGCTTGTTATACAGTACATTTAGAATGGGGGAAGCTTACTGTATCTAAGCTGAACCTTCATAAAGTCGATACTTTAAAATTCATTATGTTTTTAAATTGTGGTAAAATACATGTAGCATAAAATTGACCATCTTAACTTTTGGGTTTTGTTTTGTGTTTTTTTTTTTCTGCGTCAGGGTCTCACTCTGTCACCCAGGCTGGAGCACAGTGCTGTGATCATATTTATAATCATGAGGCTTATTGCAGCGTCAACCTCCTTGGCTCAAGCAATCCTCCCACCTCAGCCTCTTGAATAACGAAGAGTACAGGTGTGCATCACCACACCTGGATAATTTTAAAAAATTTTTCATATAGACAGAGTTTGCTATGCTGCCCAGGCTGGTCACAAACTCCTGGGCTCAAGTGATCCTCCCACCTCAGCCTCCCAAAGTGCTGAGATTATAGGCACAAGACATCTCACCCAGCCAAATATTTTTAAGTGTACAGTTCACTGGTATTAAGTACATTCATAATGTTTTGCAGCCATCATCACCATCCTTTTCCATATATCTCTTTTTATCTTGGAAACTAAAACTCTATCCCCACTAAACACTTCCTCCCCATTCGCCCCTCCGCCAGACCCTGGCACCCACCATTCTACTTTCTGTCTCTATGAATTTGACTACTCCAGGGACCTCATGTAAGTGGAATCATAGAGTATTTGTCCTTTTGTAACTAGCTTATCCCACTTAATATAACGTCTTCAAGGTTCATCCATGTTGTAGCATGTGTCAGAATTTCCTTCCTTTTTTAAGGCTCAATTGTATTTCACTGCAGGTATAGACCACATTTTATTTATCTATTCACCTGTTTATGGACACTTGGGCTGTTTCCACTTTTCAGCTATTGTGAATAATGCAGCTATGAACATGAGTGTATAAATATCTCTTCCAGACCCTGCTTTAAATTCGGGGGCAGGGAGTGGCATATATATCTGGAAGTGGAATAGCTGGATCATATAGGAATTATATTTTTCAATTTTGGGGAAACTGTCATCCTGTTTTCCATGGCAGCTGCACCATGTTACATATCCACCAGCACTGCACAAGAGTTCCAGTTTCTCCACATACTGGCCAACACTTGTGATTTTCAGTTCCTTTTTATAGCAGCTATCAAAACGTGTTTGAAATGCTATCTCTTAGTTTTGATTTGCATTTCTCTAATGATTCATGATGCTGAGCATCTTTTCATGAGGTTACTGGCCATTTGTATGACGTCTTTAAAGACATGTCTATTCAAGTCCTTTGCCAATTTTTGAATTGTGGGTTTTTTTTTATTGTTGAGTTATAGGAGTTCTCCATATATTCTGGATACCAATCTCTTACCATATGTATGATTTGCAAATATTTTCTCTCATTCCATGGGTTGCCTTTTTACTCTGTTGATAATATCTTTTGATGCACAAAATTATTTAATTTTCAAAAAACCCAATTTATTTATTTTTCCTTTTGTTTCTTGTGCCTTAGGTGTCATAGCCAAGAAACCACTACCAAATCCTCCATCATGAAGTTTTTGCCCTGTGCTTTCTTCCAAGAGTTTAGGTCTTATATTTAGAAGTTCTTGATCTACTTTTAGTCAATTTTTGTATATGGTTTTAGGTAAGGGTCTAACTTGATTCTTTGGCATGTGGCTATCCAGTTTATCCAGCATCATTTTTGGTTTATTTTGGGGCTCACTATTCTATTCCATGGGTCTCCATATCTTTTGGGGTTGTTTTTTTTTTGAGACAGGGTCTTGCTCTGTTGCCCAGGCTGGAGTGCAGTGGTGCAATCATAGCTCACTGTAGCCACAGCTTCTGGCTCAAGTGATCCTCTCCCCTCAGCCTCCCATGTAGCTGAGACTGCAAGCATGAACCACCATGCCCAGGTTTTTTATTTTATATAGAGACAGGGTTTCACCATGTTGCCCAGACTGGTCTTGAACTCCTGAGCCCAAGAAATCAGCCCACTTTGGCCTCCCAAAGTGATGGGGTTACAGAATGAATTAGGAAGTTTTCCTTCTTGAATTCTTGGAAAAAGGACTGGTGTTGGTTCTTTAAACATTTGGTAGAATTCACCATGAAGCTATCAGGCCTAAAACTTTTGTGGGGAGATTTTTTGTTACTGATTCAATCTCCTTGCTACTTATAGATCTATTCAGAGTTTGTATTTTTTTAAGATTTAGTCTTGGTAGGTTTTGTGCTTCTAGCAATGTGATCAATTCATCTAGTGCTATGGCTTGAATGTTTTCTCCAAAGTTCATTTGTTGCAAGCATAATCCCCAGTATAGCAGTGCTGGGAGGTGGGGCCTAACAGAGGTGACTCATTACCGGACAAAGCCTTCATGGATGGATAATGTCTTATTTTGGGAGTAGGTTAGTTTTTCCAAGAGTGGACTCGTTATAAAAAACAAATTTAGCTCCCTCTTGCTTTTTTCTCTCTTTCATGCATGTATGTGCTCCCTGGCCCTTCTGCCTTCCACTGGAAGGGCATGTGTGTGCTGCCATTCTGGAATGACACATGAGGCAGGCCCTTGCCAGATGCTGGACCCTCAATTTTGGGCTTCCCAGCTTCCAAAATTTTAATAAATCAACCTCTGACCATCTTCTGGGAAGGCAAGGATGGTCAGTGATTGATTTATGAAGTGCTAGGTACTTTGTACTTAGTCCGTGGTGTTCTGCTACAGTCACATAAAGCAGCCTAACACATCTAGGTCATCCAATTTGTTGGCATACAATTGTTCATAGTACTCATTTTAATCCTTTTTATTCTGTGCAGTCAGAAGTCATGCCCCTACTTTCATTTCTAATTTTAGTAATATGAATCTTCTTCCTTTTCTTAGTCCAGCTAGCTAAGTGAGTGTCAATTCTGTTTATCTTTTCAAATAACCAATTTTTTACTTTACTTTCTCCATCATTTTCTGTTCTTTATGTCACTGATTTCTGCTCTCATCTTTACGGTTTCCTTCATTCTTCTCCTTTTGGATTTCACTTGTTCTTGTTTTTCTAACTACTCACGTTGTAGAGCTAGGTTGTTGGTTTAAGATCTTATTTTCTAATGCAAGCATTTATAGCTACAAATTTCTCCATCAGCACCGTTTCTGCTGTGTTCCATAAGTTTTGATATGTTTTGCTTTTGTTTTCATTGGTTTCTTGATTTCCCTTTTAATTTCTTCTTTGATCCATTGGCTATTCAAGGTAGTGCTGTTCCGCTTCCACAACTTTGTGAATTTTCCGCTTTTACATCCATCATTGATTCCTAACTTCATCTTATTGTTGTCAGACAAGATATTTTGTATAGTACATATCTTACATCTATTAAAAGATAAACTGAGACTTAATTTGTGGTCTAATATGTGGTCTGTCATCTCGCTGTTGGTGTGAGGTTTTATGCACAACATCAAGTCCTCGATAAGGGGAGTCTCACATCAACACAAGATGAAAGTCCGGCCTTTATCACAAAAGCTCTCTTTTGATCCTATCCTGGGCCCACTCTGCCGAGCCCTTCAGCAGAGGCCTGGGGCCTCCGACCTGGAGGGTGAGAAGCCCAGCATCGGGCAGGAGGAGCAGGTCTAAGACCAAGGATTCCCAGTGTCAGGGATGTCTGGCCATGTTGAAGTCAGTGGGGAAAGACAAGGAGGCATGAATCTACTGTCCTGTGGCCTGGAGAATGGGCCATAGAGACACAGCAGCTCAGGTCCATCGCGCCGTTCCTGAGGCCCTGCTCTGCCTCTGCACTCTTTCCCGCATCAGAGGCAGAGGGGCTAAAGTAGCCAGCAAGCAGGAAACTGGGAGAGGCGACTTCTGTACTTTCTTTCCACCCCGAAGTTTTATGAGAAATTATGACCACCACAAAGGTATACATGACACAGGCTGCACTCGGATTTTAGTTACAGATAAGAGAGCTCACACCTCTAACATTAGGTGACAGGTGCCCACCTGCCCATTGCCAGCTGCCCTCTGGCCAGGGTGTCCGACCAAGGAGGACCATTCTGGTTCCCAGAATCATGGCACATAAAGACTGGAACTATGCATCCTCAGAGCTCACGTTCTGGCCTCCACCCCATTGCTCCCACATTCGCTGACCCTCACCTTTCAGCAAGGCCTGCAGGATGGCGACGTCCACGTCCTGCTGACCGTCCTTGCCTTCCCGGAAGATAGTCAGCAGCTGCCGCCTCCGGACAATATCCTGGATCTGCAACAAGCATTTTCCAAGTGAGACACACAGTGACACCCCCCTACCCGCCTCCTCCAGGACACATAGAATCGAGGCCCTGGACACAGCCAGAGCCCTGGGTCCTGCCTGCCCTTGTGGCCAGGACACCACCACATCTCGTCTTGCCTTAGACAGAGCAGATGAAGATCCATGGGAACCAAATACACCATGCTTGTGAGAGTCTGTTGGGTGGAGAACACAATCCAAGGGCAACAGACCTTCGCCCCAACAATAGTGCAGCTTCACATGAGGCGGCCCCTCCCGGCCCTCCTGCTAAGCCTGGGCCACTCCTCACCACTTGCCTACCTGTCTGTGTATCTATGTGTCTACCTATCTATCCATCCATCCATCCATCTGTTTATCTATCTATCCATCCATCCATTTACCTATCTCTCCCTCCATCTATCTATCTATCCATCCATCCATCCGTTTATCTATCTATCCATCCATCCATCCATTTACCTATCTCTCCCTCCATCTATCCATCCATCCATCCATCCGTCCATCTGTTTATCTATCTACTCATCCATCCATTTACCTATCTCCCCCTCCATCTATCTATCTATCCATCCATCCATCCGTTTATCTATCTATCCATCCATCCATCCATTTATCTATCTCTCCCTCCATCTATCTATCTATCCATCCATCCATCCATCCATCCATCCATTTATCTATCTATCTCTCCCTCCATCTATCTATCTGTCTATCTAGGCATCTGTTCATCTGTCTGTCTGTCTGTCTACCTAGTCTATCTATCCATCCATCCATGTGTGTGTCATCCATCCATGTATGTATCTATCTGTCTGTCTACCTATCCATCTATCCATGTATCCATCTATTCACCCACATGTGTCTATCTATTGTCTAGCTATCTACCCATCCATCCATCTTTCCATCCATCCACCCACACACCCACTCACCAACCATTCATCCATCCACCTATCTATCTATCTACCTCCCACCCACTATCTATCTATCTATCATATCAATTCATCCATCTTTTTTTTGAGACAGAGTTTTTGCTCTGTAGCCCAGGCTGGAGTGTGGTGGCATGATCTCGGCTCACTGCAACCTCCACCTCCTGGGTTCAAGTGATTCTCCCACCTCAGCCTTACGAGTAGCTGGTATTATAGACACCTACCACCACACCTGGATAATTTTTGTATTTTTAGTAGAGACAGGGTTTCACCATGTTGGCCAGGCTGGTCTCGAACTCCTGACTTCGAGTGATTCACCCACCTCAGCCTCCCAAAGTGCTGGGATTACAAGCGTGAGCCACTGTGCTTGGCCCATCTATTTTATCATCTGTCTATCTATCCATCTAGCTATCCATCCATCCATCTATCTATCTACCTATCATCTAGCTACCCATCTAACTGTCCATCCATCCACATGCCCATCCAGCCACCTACCATCCATCCATCCATCCATCTTTCCATCCATCCATCGATCCACACACCCACTCATCATCCATCCATCTATCTACCACCCACCCATCCATCCATCCATCTATCCATCCATCCACATGCCCATCCACTCACCTACCATCTTTTCATCCATCTAACCATCCATCCATCCATCTGTCCATCCATCCATCCATCCATCCACACCACCACCCATCATCCATCCATCCGTCTACCACCCACCATCCATCCATCCATCCATCCATCCATCCATCATGGCGCTCCCTAGCAGGTATGTCTGCTACAGCTGCTCCTCCCTGAAATGCCTTTGCCCTGTGGCCAGGGCAGACAACCACAAACGCTTCTTCCCAGGCCTCCCATTGCTCCCAAAGTGAGCCTCAGCCTTGTCCCTCTGGCTCCCCAGGCCAGCCACACCTGGCCTCCCCTGCTTCTCTCCCCATCCCCAGCCTGGCCACATTGCCTCCACACAGACTCTGCTCTCACCTGGAGGGCCCCTCACACCCTACCTCAGACCCCAACGGTGCCCCATCCCTCCGGGGCCAGGTTTTGCAGCAACTCCAAAACACATCCTGGGCTCCCTGGAAAACTCCACCTCCATCCAGTGGCCAAAGGTCTCCTGGCTTTCAGCCCACCCTGTCCTCAAACGGTAAAGCGGCTCCCAGCGTCTGAGCCCATACGGACACCAGGGCCTTGTTTCCTTGTCTGAATCCAGCACTCAATATCCCTGCTTGACTGGTGAGAAAGGCAAGGCTGAGCGAGGGTGGGCAACTTCCTCCCGGCCACAGCTGCAAGACCCTGCAGGGAGGCCCCCGAACCCCTGTGACGGGGCCACCCAAAAGCAGCAGCACCCAAGGGCGGCTCTGCAGCTCCTCTGCAGTGTAGACGGAGGCTCCGAGAAGGCGTGTTGAAGGCGCGCACTGGCCCTGGCTGTGTGGCTGGGCCCTCCCCTCTGAGCAGGAGCACCAGGGAATGCTGCCCGCCCCCTGCCCCCTGCCATGGCCTGGGCCAGCTCTGTGTCAAAAGCACCACACTCAGGGCCTGGCTTGGCTACGGAGAATGCATTAAAAACGAGCAGCTTCCAACAGCAGCAGATAAAACTCAGTGCTGAGAACTGCATGAATAATTTATTAACCAGCAGAGAAAGGGCTCCAGGGCCCGCCTGACGAATCCCAGTGGCACTGGGAAGGAAGGAAAGCTGCCCTGACGTCAGGAGCCGAGCGGCGGCTCACAGCCGGACTGAGAGGTTTTCACAAACTGATCTGACTCTAGCGGCTACATCATATTATTCTCCTGCCAGACAAAAATGCTCTCACACGACATCCATGCAGAACGCAGTCACTCTGAGACCATCACAAAGCACAGAAGAAAACAAGGTCACTGTGCCACCCGCAAACCACAAGTCACGGGACCTCTGCTTCTGGATCGGCCAACGGGGCCGACCTCCAGCCGGCTCTTCCCACTCCCCTGGTTCCCGAGGGAGCTTATTTTCAATCCACTCTCCACAGGCCCAATCTGGCCAAACATGTGTGCTCCTGTGGCCTGCAGCTGGGGGTCACTGACTGCCCACAGAGCCCAAATTAAACACAGTAGGAGCCGTGGAACGCGCACGTCAGCTGCTCGGAACCTGGGGATGTCCAGGGTCTGCAGGAAAGACACGAGCACAGGGCTCCGTCGGCCCCGGCTTGCTAGGAAACCAAGGGTCAGAGACCCCAGTGCCAGTCCCTGCAAAGAATCCTGCCAGGAACTGAGTCAGGTGAACCTGGAATCGCCAGGTACAGGGAGGGAGAGGCAGGCGCTCTCCACAGGAGCCCACCTGCCTAGGCAAAGGCTTTGTGGGGTGGCCAGGGCTGACCAACCACAGCCCTTCACAACTGACCCCTCTGGAGGCTGTGGTCATGGCAGGGGCCACCCAAAATCTACTCCTGGACTGGGGCAACGGCCCCTCCTGAGGCCACTCTACATGCCTCCATTAACCCACCTAAGAGACTATGGGCTGGACTGGCCCTGGCAACCCGCAGCAGCTGCCCTGCTGCCTGACAGCTGAGACCTCCCCAGCACCTGCCTCCCCACCCTCCAATCCAGCAGGCTCTGCTCACCCCACGCTGAGCCCGGCAGTGTTCCCGGCCCGCCCTGGTGTGCTGCCGGTGAGGCTCATGGCCTCCCTTCACCTGCTGTCCCGGGATCTGACCTCCAGAGGGAACCCAGCCAGGAGGCTTCCGGCCCATGCCCTGCCCTCTGCAAATCACTCTGGCCCCTGCTCGGACCACTGGGTTCTCTGCGTGGGTCCACGTGTCGCAGTCCCGCCCACCGGGCTGACAGTGTCTCTGCGAAGCAGCCACACACTGGGGACCCACGGGCCATCAGCCTCACCTTTTTGGTCCACTCGACAGTCCTGCTTTCCGTGAAGGCCTCAAACACCTCCTGGAAGAACACGCTCAGCTTCTGCTGGACCAGGGAGATGCTGATGTCCGAGACAGGCAGGCTGGCCACCTGGGCGATGACATCGGCCACGCGGCCCGAGCCCTCCACCACCACACAGGGGGTGCCGTTGGTGGTGGCGTTGTAGATGGTCTGCAAGGCAGGCAGGGCGTGAGCCCGGAACTGGGTCCTGCCTCGCTCTAACACTTTCTGAAACGGAGAATTCTCCAAGGCTGGCTAAGGGCAGGGCTGGCTAACGCTACTCCAGGATCCACTGGAAGCGTTATTAGTTTGGTGGCATCCTCTGCTCTGGGGCAAAGGAGCTGTCCCGACACGCTGGGGCCGCACACCTGGAGGCTCCTCTCCGGCCTCGGCACCCGCAGGATCAAACACTCCCAGCATTTTTGCCCACGGACCTGCGGACACAAGGGCCTCAAGGCAAAGGGGCCACTGCGTGGACCAGGAGTTACCGGCCTCACAAAAGCCCACAGTGAGGGCAGGGCAATGAGGAGGCCCCCAGGCTCCAGGGTGTGCTGGGCTTCGGGAAGGGACTGGCCACAGAGCCATCCGGCAGAAAGGACATGGCCATGTGTGTGAGCCTCGGCCCCCAGCCTCCCCAGCAGGTCACGGCCGCGTGTGTGAGCCTCGGACCCCAGCCTCCCCAGCAGGTCCCGGGAACAGGGGCTGCTGGCTCCCCACTCGCTTCAGGCCCTGGGAGCCCACACTTTCCTTCCATGCCAGTCAATGGCCGAGTCACAGCCAAGCCCAGCCTCCTCCCCCAGGCCCCTTCCTCCAACCCCTCCTCTGCCCCCCAACAAGCAGTCCCATCACGGGGCAGATGCTGTCTTTCTCTGTCTCCTGGCAGGCAAGCCCACCACCCTCTCTTGCCAACAGTCCCCTGAGTGCTGATACAACTGCTTCCAGCCAGTCATCTGCCTGCAGCTGTACGCAGCCCCTCAGGCCCCTCCCACTGGCCGTACTCACGTGCAACGTGCCCGGGCCGCCCTCCAGAACCACGCACACAATGGGGATCTTGATGGCCACGCCTAGAAAAAGCACGGAGCTGAGCGAGTTGGGGGGGCAAGACCCTGCACCAGTGCTCTCCCCTGCCCACTCCGGCTCCAGTCAAACCACGCACTGAAGCACCTGCTGGGAGTGCCAGTCGCTGCTGAAGGTCAAAGCTCCACTTTCCCAGAGGATCCGCCTGTTCCACAGCAAGGAGCAGATCAAGAGCCCCCGCTGCCCACACCTTCCCTGCTTGCTTGCATCCACCCCACCCCACTTGCTCTCTTGGGAGGGAGGGAGGGAGGGAGAGGGGCCATGGGAAATCAGAGCAGATGCCCCAAGCAGGTGGGCATGACCTGTCACATGTGAGTGGGAGCAGGACACAGCACAGCATCCTCTGTCCATCTGCCCGGCCCCGCCCTGAACTTCACTCAGCCCAACAGCAGGGGAGCCTGAGAAGGACCCAGCAACCCCTCTCCCAGGCGGCAGACTCTCTGTGAGCCCCCCAGGCCCATTGTCTTCACACACATACCCACACCTCCCCACCCTGTGTGTCCTAATCAGGCTGCTTCTCCAAGTGACGGCCCGGACCTGCAGCATCGCCCTCACCAGGAAACGGGCTCCTAATGCAAGTTCTCAGCCCACCTACAGCACTGACTTGGACCCCACGCGCTGGTGAGGAGCCCCCCAGGGGGTTCCGACGCACAAGGAGGCTTGCAAGGGACTCCAGACCACCGGGCACAGGCCAAAGAGCTCCATCACCATCTCCTCTCTGAACCTCCTGAAGTCATGTGTAAAATCCCACACTGGACCTCCCGGTGGCCTCAAACCTATCCCATCCCCCCTATAAGGAAAAAGGGGTCAGATCCTAAGTTTCGGCTGTCGTACGTTCTGATTTCTGACCCTGAGACCAGCCCGTGATCATGGTTTAAAATGACTGCAGGGCCAGGCACAGTGGTTCAAGCTTGTAATCCCAGCACTTTGGGAGAGTGGTGGGAAGATCCCTTGAGCCCAGGAGTTTGAGGCTACAGTGAGCTGAGATCACACCACTGCACTCCAGACCCTGTCTCCAAAAAAAAAAAAATCTTTTAATGCAGGTTGGTCTATTACCTGCGAACACACAGGTGATACACAGCAGGTGAGCTGCCAGTGCCCCCACGCCGCCCTCCCACTGGCTGAAGCTGGCAAGAGAATATGACCCTCCCAGAACAAAGTGTAAAGAGACACGGGAAAGAAACAGGTGTGTTCTGAGCACGCTCCAAGTGCCACGCCTGTTGTGACAAGCTGTACCTGACACTGACCAGCCCACCGCGCTCCCTGCCCGAGCGCCCTTGAAAGCTCCCCACCTCCTCTTTCCTTGGTCTGCTCTGATATGAACTTCTCCAGCCTGGTCCTCAGAGGAATCTCCACCCCGTACTGGCCATGGGTCCCGTCGTCCACGAGGATGAAGTGAGAGTGGTTGCTGTCCAGGCAGGTCAGGTTCCCTTGGCCTTCCTCATCCAGGATGTACTCGGCGGGAAAGCTGCCCTGGGGCGGCAGGAAGCGTCAGACACAGCTGCCCGAGAGCTCCGCCTCCCAACGCAGCAGGGCCTAGAACCTGCGGACGTGGCCTCACCGGAAAAAGGGGCTGTGCAGATGTGAGCTAAACATGAGAAGTTTAACCTGGAGGGTCCGCGTGGGCCCAAAATACCACCACAGGTGTGCTCACAGCAGTCTTTACACATGACCCTCCCAGAACAAAGTATAAGACACGAGCAGGCCGGGTGCGGGAGACACGCACGGGAGAGGAGGCCACGGGACCACAGAGGCAGAGATGAGCAACGCAGCCATAGGCGGAGAAAGCCAGAGCCCCGAGAGTGGAGGAGGTGGGGAAGTAGACCCTCCTCCCAGGCCTCAGGACGGGGTGTGGCCAGGCCACGGCACCCTGACTTCGCCAAGCAACCCCAGCTCCAGAGTTCTGTCTCCCAGACGCGTGGGAGAGTTCAGTGCTGCTGCTTTGAGGCTTGGGCCGCTGATTATGGCAGCCACAGGAAACGGATCCAGGGCTGGGAAGAAGAAGTGGGGAGCTGCCGTGACAAACACCTACAAATGTGGATGTGGCATTGAAATTGGCAGTGGAGAGAAGAGGGGAGGATTCTGAAGCACCCTGAGTAGAAAATGGCTCCATGTCCTTAAATAGACAATTGGTGGGAATGTGGTGCTGATCTTGCAGAGATGGGCGTGGTGGCTCACGCCTGTCATCCCAGCAGTTTGGGAGGCTGAGGTGGGCAGATCACCTGAGGTCAGGAGTTTGAGACCAGCCTGACCAACATGGTGAAACCCCCGCCTCTACTAAATATACAAAAATTAGCCGGGTGTGGTGGCGGGCGCCTGTAGTCTCAGCTACTCGGGATGCTGAGGTGGGCGATTTGCTTGAACCCAGAGGCAGATGTTGCAGTGAGCCACGATTGCACTATTGCACTCCAGCCTTCCACAGAGCAAGACTCAGTCTCCAAAAAAAGAGAGAGAAAACATATACTGGCATGAACAGAATTTTAGCAGACACGCGAACATTACAGATGCTCCTGGCGAGGGCTCAGAAGGGAGTGAGAAACATGGCATCAGAGCCTGGAGGGAAGGCCGCCTTTGCTGGAGAGCGACAGAGCCTGGCCGAATCGTGCTGTGCGGTTTTGTGGGGAGCAGAACCGCAGAGATCTCCATGCAAAGTGTTAAAGCTGTGGCCTGGCTTTTTTTCTTGCTGCTTCTCACAAAATGCAACAGGAAAGAGAGACATCGAGGGAAGAACTGATAGGCAAAGTGGAACCAGGACTTGAAGATGTGGGGAATTCTCAGCCTACCCAGATCGCATATAATGCTGAAAATGAAAAGAGAGTCACTGTTGGAAAAGCAGCCTCTAAAGAGAGGCCAAGGGGCCACTCACGGTGGCTCACACCTGTCATCCCAGCACTTTCGGAGGCCAAGGCGGGCAGATCACCTGAGGTCAGGAATTTGAGACCAGCCTGGCCAACATGGTGAAACCCCATCTCTACTAAAAATACAAAAATTAGCCAGCTATGGCAGTGGCGGGTGCCTGTAGTCCCAGCTACTCGGGATGCTGAGGCAGGAGAATCGCTTGAACCTGGGAGGCAGAGGGCCAAGGATGTGGCTGCACCACCTCCTGCAAGAGACGAAGATCACTTCAGGTCAGGAGCTCGAGACCAGCCTGGCCAACATGGTGAAACCCCGTCTCCAAAAATAAAAAATAAAAATTAAAAAAAAAAAGAGCAAGCAAAGCCAAACAGCCAGTCCAGTCCGACCCCGCCGGACACGCTCACGATCCTGACGCAAAAGGAAGGCGAAGGCCGGGCTGGCCAGTGCCTTGCTGAGCCCCTCATGGGCATCCGGAGTGACAAAGGGCATCACCACCAGGGACGCTCTCTCTGACCTCGCCCCACCCCGCCCCAGGGGATGGGGCCACAGTGTGGTGTGGACCTCGTCCTGACCTTGTTGCCAGAGGAGTGAATCCCCACTCAGGGGCAGTGAGGAGGGAGCCTGCTCAGCGAGTCCTGGGCCAGTGCCCAGGGCTTTCCTGGCCACGTGGATTCAGGGGCTCACATTGTTATGCCAAAGTTAGTGTGTCCTTGGAAAACCTGGTTGAATGACTCGTTATCTGTCCCAACTCAAGGCTCCAGATTAAAGCAACTGCTTCTCCCGGCCGGTTAATCACAGGCAGGAGCGCTCAGTCCTCAGCCTTGACGGAGAAGCTGGGGTGGGTGTTGGCTGCCTGGCACCGCAGCACGGGGGAGATTCCTGGCTGCAGGAGACCTGAGTGCAGGAACTCAACACGCTAAAAGCTCCACTTCCAGGTCAGATCCCCTTGGCTCAGCCCCACCCAGCTGCCCACTGGCCACGCTCCCTCCCTCCTCTCTGTTAGCGGGGCCTCACAGCAAGTGACTCTCACATGGACCCCTCCTACAACCTTGAGGGGAGGACCAGAGTCCAGTCAAGTTAGCCACTTGTCCAGGGTCACCTGTGTCAGGAACGGGGCCAGGACTTGAGTCCGATCTCCTGAGTGTGCCCACCTCCCCAAACACTCGGCCGGCTCCTGACAGCACCCAGTCAGGCCTCACCCACCCCAACCCCCCGCACACTCCACCTGCTCCCCACAGCACCCAGTCAGGCCTCACCCACACCCCTGGTCCTAGGCTCCCCTCTCCTGACCTGGGCTCCCCCCACAGAGGAGGCCGCACTCACCATGGGATGGATGAGGCCCTCGCGGCGGTGGACGGTGCCCCAGGTGGCGACTCCGATGGTGATGACCTCGCCTTCCTTGTAGCTGCTGCTCAGGCTGAAGTCCCGCACCGCCTCGCCCACCTGCTTCATGACACCGGTGTGGGACCCTCCCGTGATGATCCAGGCCCCTGCGGAAGGAGCACGGGTGGGCAGGCCCAGCAGCACCGAGGGCACCCCGACACCCAGGAGCCTGACGCCTGAGCCCCTCTAGGCTCAGCGATGCCCAGCCCCCATGAACACAGAGCCCCTCACACAAGGGCTTTCTTTTTTTGAAATGGAGTTTCACTCTTGTTGCCCAGGCTGGAGTGCGGTGGCGGGATCTCAGCTCATCGCAACCTCCACCTCCCAGGTTCAAGCAATTCTTCTGCCTCAGCCTCCTAAGTAGCTGGGACTACAGGAGCCCACAATGACACCCAGCTAATTTTGCATTTTTAGTAGACATGGGGTTTCCTCCATGTTGGTCAGGCTGGTCTCGAACTCCCGACCTCAGGTGATCCGCCCGCCTCGACTTCCCAAAGAGCTGGGATTACAGGCGTGAGCCACCTCGCCCAGCCTACTCAGGGGCTTTCAAACCAGCATGTAAGGAAGGAGGTTCCCCTGTGTCTGTAGGGACAGACGCAGGCCTCGCCCCTCTCTCTGGTCCCCGCACCTCTCCTGGCCCCAGTCTCAGGATCGTGGTTCTCAGCGCATTCTCTGCATTCTTTTATTTCACTTTCCCTCTTCCTCCCAACCTCCAGCACCCAGATGCGGTAGTGTGTGGCAGAGTGCGTCCCAGCTCCCACCACTCAGCCTGGTCCCTAAGAAGGACGCCTCCCACCTCCCACCCACCACCTGCTGCCAGTGGCTTGCAGCTGCCCCTGTAAGAAACACACCTCCCACCCCACATCCAGCCTGACCCAGTGTCATGTTGTGAGCTAACGGCAGCTTTGCCTGAGAGCAGGAGGTCCCGAGGGGTCTGCTCGCCTGCCTGCCCCGGGGTGAGAGGCGCAGATGAGGCCACAGCTAGTGCCCCACAGCTAGTGCCCCACAGCCTCCCCTTGGGGCACCAGCAAAAGTCGGGTTTGTTCGTTTTCAGGGTTTGTCCTGGGGCAATGCTGCCGTGAAGGCTGGGTAGAGGTGTCGCCATAAAAACAACAATTGGTCCAGGTGCAGCAGTTTATGCCTCTAATCCCAGCAACTTTGCGAGGCGGAGGCGGGCGGATCACCTGAGCTCAGGAGTTCAAGACCAGCCTGGCCAACACGGTAAAACCCTGTCTGTACGAAAAATACAAAAATCAGCTGGGTGTGGTGGCGGGCGCCTGTAATCCCAACTACTAGGGAGGCTGAGGCAGAAGAATCACTTGAACTCAGGAGGTGGAGGTTGCAGTGAGCGGAGATCACGCCACCGCCACTGCGCTCCAGCCCGGAGACAGAGCGAGACTCTGTCTCTGAAAAAAAAAAAAAGACCACAACCAGCCGGGCATGGTGGCTCACGCCTCTTATCCCATCACTTTGGGAGGTCGAGGCAGGAAGATTGCTTGGGCCCAGGAGTTCAAGACCAGCCTGGGCAACACAGATCCTGTCTCTACAAAAAAATACAAAAATTAGCCTGGTATAGTGGCACATGCCTCTAGTTCCAGCTACTCGAGAGGCAGAGGCAGGAGGATCACCTGAGCCCAGGAGATCGAGGCTGCAGTGAGCTGAGATTGTGCCACCGCACTCCAGCCGGGGGAACAGAGCGAGACCCTGTCTCAAAAACAGATAGACAGATAACAACCGAAAAAGTGCTGCAGGCTTTGGGCCGGGAATCAGACAGTGAGGACACTGATACTGAAGTCTAAATCTAAGTCAAGGCCTTAGCAGGTGAGAACCAAACAAATCCACGGCATTATTTGAGGCGGCAAAGCTTCAGAGAGTGCCCGCGGGACGGCGACCTGCGTTAAACCGAGTCCCACGTGATCAGGCTGAGAAAAGGTCTGGTCATTTCACAGGAAGGGATGTGGGGCTCACAGGTCAAAGGTGCCGCCGTCCTCACAGTCACCTGGCAGACAGTGAAGCCGAGGACGCTGTGAGACGAGCAGGCCAAGTCAGGCTCAGTTACGACTCCACCTCGAGGCAAAGACCAGAGCCCGGGAAGAGCCAGTGAGTCCAGGCCCATCCGGGCCCAACATTGCCTTCCTGTGGGATTAGCCCCCGGTCATCCACCTCGCAGCCTCACTATTCATCCACAGTCCGCTCCAGGGAGGCCCAGGGAGCCTCCAGGGCTTGGGGCCCCCTCCCCATGGAATAGGGGTGGGGCGGGGCACTGTGTCATAGCACTGGGGGTCTCACGCCATCCACGGGGACTGGGTCCCTGCCTGGCTCTCACCAGTGGTGCGACCTTGGGAGGTGATTGGACTCCAACCAGGCAGTTGCCTCAAGTGAAAAGACAGAAATAAGAATGCTCCTTGCCCGACACTGATAGAAAAACACGATCACAGAGAGTTTGCTGACCGGGAACTCTCACTGACCCGCCACAACTGGCCCACAATGCTGGCCCCAGCCACGCACCCAGGCCACTGAGGTTCTCATCTCTGCATGGCCGTGGGCACCAGCAGGGCTACGGACTGACCATCTCCAGCGCACGGGCAGGCCAGGGGCAGTCCCAGGCATCAGGGAGCAGCCATGCCCAGGCGAGGGGCATGTGGGTCTGACTCAGGCTGGGGCACATTCTCCAAGACTCCTGGGGCCTTCTGGGTCCTGATGGCCCTGACTGCCCTGGCACTGCCCCGGCAGCCCACCCACCAGGGCCTCGTGTCCCTCCAGCCTTCGAGGTACCTGTGGTCTGAGCCACCTTGACCAGGCCTCTGCGGAAGATGCTCTTCAGCCGTGGCTTCATGTTGAAGTTCTTTGCGCCCCCCGTCACCGAGATCAGGAGGTTGGGGACGTCCAGCCCCCAGTGCTGGGTCATGAGGTGGAAGATGACGCTGGGGGGTGTGTCCTGGGACACTCGGACGTACTGCGGGACGGGGAAGGCAGCAGAGGGGGCCCACGTGTCAGTGGGCAGGGACGGCACCGACCCAATGGGCAGCACGGAGAGGCCCCAGCAAGCGGTGGACACTGCACACCTTTCCACTCAGACCCAGAAAGGAGGTTCCCATGGGGCAGGGTACAGATTGGGAGAGACAAGAGGGAGGCAGAGAGGCCGAGCTGGGAGCAACAGGCCACCCTTCGGGGACCAGAACCATTGTCAGCAAACCTCCCCCAGCCCTTGTCCCCCCATAGCACCCATTTTTTCCTCTTCCTCTAGATTTTGGGAGCACTTCTCAGCCATGCACTGGCACAGACTCACTCTGATTCCCACTCTAGCGCCTGGGCCCTGCCTCCCCAGGTCTAATCAACTCCTGCACCGGGGTCTCTGCCCTCCTGTCCTTATGTGCCCAGCACTGCCCCCTCTCCTGTCCCCTCTCCCATCCCCTCTCCTGTCCCCTCTCCTATACTCTCTGCTCTGAGGCCTCTATGCCCTGCCCCACCTGGGGCCACACGACCTGCCCGTGGCCCTGCCCCACTCCACCTCTTTGGCCACCTAATGGCATCACCACACATCGAGTGGACGGGTCACACTCGGCGGGTACCAGGTTCAGGGCTCCAGACCCCAGCACAGAGATCAGTGCCACCACCTCCCAGGACAGTGGCACCCAATCACTGTCTCAGAACCCTCCAGAAGACGGGTCAACACACAGGAGGCCAAGCCTCTGACTCCACAGGTCTTGGGTGGGGCCTGAGAACTGGTCAGAGACGGCTGGTCCAGGGTCCACAGGGAGGTCGAGCACAAGAGAGCCCAGCCCTGCGCCTGGGCCCCTCCAGCAGTCTGCACCCCACAGCACTCTCCCGCAGGCCAGGCTCGGCCTGGATCCTGCCCTGCCCGGCCCGTCCAGGCGTCTTGCCACCCTGGGCCCTCCCCCCGCTCTTCCTCCCTCCCCGCACCCCTCCTGCCATTCCCCAAGCACTCCCCGAGCCTGTATGTGTCCTGCACCCTCTTTCCCTCCTCCTCCCTCCCGAGCCCTGACAAACGCTGCCCAGGGCCACCCGGCCAGGATTCACTGCCTGCTCCGGGCTTGCACCTTCCTAGAAAGCTCACTGCGCCCCACCCTGCTCTGCAGGTGGCTGAGCACTCTGAGGGTGGGTGCATCGCTTCCTTGCCTTGCAGAGGCCCTCTCCACCTTCCCTTACTGCGCGGTGGGCTCTGTGCACCCTGGGCGCTGCCAGCCTCCTGCTCTTGCCCCAGGAAATACCAACCATCACATGTCACTGTGGGGCCCTGCAGCTCCACCCACAAGCCAGAGCAACAGAGTGATGGAAACCAACCTTTCCCACCTTCTGGCCCAGGCCCGTGAAGACGATGTCACCAAAGGCATCTGTCGGCATCTCCTGGATGTGCTTCTTTGGGTCCCACCGTGTGCCCTGGAAGGTGTGGGGCTTGGTAGCCTCCTCCAAGTGCTGTTCACGTGTGTAGCCACACTGACACACCACCTTCCTGCAAAGACACAGCACCAGTCACCAGGGAGTGAGGTGCCTTTCCTGCTCCCTGTGGGGGCATCAGAGGAGGCCTGGTGGAAAGCCGTGACCTTCCCCCACCTAGCAATAACAAGGCACCTGCCCCTTCCAGCCGTGGGGGTGGCCGCAGCGGCCTAATGGTGGGCTGGAACTCTTCTCACCATCAGCAGCAAAAAGGACCCTTCCCTGGCACCTGTCAATGAAGGCTGCAGGGGGGGCTTAGACTTCACCCTTCATGTGGCCGTGATGAGGAGGGCAGCCAACCCAGCAGAACAGGGATAGTCCACTGTGGGCCGTGAGGGTCTCCTGGAGCACAAGGGCCCAGAGTGACGACAGAGCCTGGGAGAGTCGTGTTCAGATGGGAGGCAGAAGAAGACAGGTGGCAGTGATGGGCGGGGCCTCCTTCCC
The DNA here is from genome assembly GCA_963573385.1 of Cacajao melanocephalus. Classification (NCBI taxonomy): domain Eukaryota; kingdom Metazoa; phylum Chordata; class Mammalia; order Primates; family Pitheciidae; genus Cacajao; species Cacajao melanocephalus. The sequence continues at coordinate 110,951 of CAUYLG010005937.1, read as the reverse complement.
TTACCCTAGACATGTCAAGGGAACCAGCTAAAACTCAAGATCCTGAGTCTCTTAACATAAAATTGAAACTATCAAGGTTTCAATGACACATCGCTAGTTGTACCGAGAGCCAGGAAAATCTCAACCAGGATGAGAAAAGACAGCCAACAGCCACCATCACCAAGATGACACACACGTTAGAATTATCTGATTTTAAAGCGGCCACGTTAGAAACGCTTCAACAAGCATCACGGACATGCTCAAAACAAATGAAAAAATATAAATTTCCAGTAAAGAAAGAGAAGATATATCAAATGCAAAATTTTACAACTGAAAAAGGAAGTAACCAAAATAAAAAACCCAAGGGATGGACTCAACAGCAGGACGGAGAAGACGGAGGGAGGAGTCCATGAGCAGGAAGACGGAAAAACAGAAACTGCCCAGTAAGAACGACAAAGAGAAAACAAACAAACAACACAAAAACACAAGCAAATGGAGCCTCCGGGACCTGTACCACTGTAACAAAAGATCACACTTCCATGTTCAGAATTCCAAAAGGAAAAGAAAAAGACAGTGAGACTGAAAACGTATGTAAATAAGTAATGGCCAAATTTCCCGTATTTGACAAAAAAGACATAATCCTACTGACTCCACAATCTGACTGAACATCAGATAGGATAAACCCAAAGAGATGCACGCCAAGACACGCAACAGTTAAACGTCCGAAAACTAAAAACAAATTAAAAATCTTAAAAGCAGTAAGACAGAACTGACACCTTACCTACAGGGGCAAAACAATTCCAACAGCAATGTATTTTTCACCCGAAGTCAGAAAGGCCAGAAGAAGGCAGCACAACAGTTTTTCCCAGTGCTAGAAGATAAAAAAAAACTACGACCCAAAATTCTATCTCCCGCAAAAATGTTGTTCAGAAATGAGAAGAAGTGGGGACATTAATTGAAGGAAGGCTAGGGAATTTGTCACCAGCAGACACACCCTAAAAGAATGAATAAAGGAAGTTCTCTAAACAGAAAGGAAATAAGAAAAGAAGGAATTTTGGAATATCTGAAAGAAAGAAAGAATAACAAAAGAGTAAGCTTCTCTTGAATTTCCTAACTGATGTTTGATAGTTTAAGCAAAAATTATAACACTATCTGACATGGTTCTCAATATATGTAGAAGAAATAGTTCAAGAAATTATTTATTATATATTAGGAAGGAGAAAGAGATGTAAAAGGAGATAATACTCAAGCTGGTAAAATGTCAACATCAGTAGATTGTGATAAGCTATATTATATAATCTACTACCTAGAGCAACCCCTTAAAAAAAAAGAAGTGATACAAGAAGATGCACTCAAAAATAGCACATGGTGTACCTAGTGGCTCACGCCTGTGATCTCGGCACTTGGGGAGGCCAAGGTGGACAGATCACTTGAGCTCAGAAGTTTGAGACCAGCCTGGGCAACATGCCAAAACCTTGTATCTACCAAAAATACAAAAATTAACCGGGCATGGTGGTACATGCCTGTAGTCCCAACTACTCAGCAGGCTGTGGTGAGAGAATCACCTGAGCCCAGGGAGGTGGAGGTTGTAGAGAGCTGAGATCGTGCCACTGCGCTCTAGCCTGGGCAACAGAGTAAGACTCTGCCTCAAAAAAAAAAAAATTCAAAAATTGTATGAATAATCAAAATAGAATCCCATTTTTTATAATGTTTTTAAATAGAGTCGGGGTTTCTCCATGTTGGTCAGGCTGGTCTCAAGCTCCCAACCTCAGGTGATCCTCCTGCCTCGGCCTCCCAAAGTGCTGGGATTACAGGCGTGAGCCACCACACTCAGCCCAAAATAGAATTCTAAAAACTGTTCAAGTAACCCACAGGCAGGCAAAAAGAAAAAAAACAGAGAGAACAAACAGAAAACAAAAAATAAAATGGCAGACTTAAGCCTCAACTTACCAATAAGTATACTAAATGTAAATTTTCTAAATACAACAATTAAAAAACAGATGGACAGATTGGACTTCTAAAAAATAGGACCCAATTGTTTGATGTCTACCAAAACGTCACTTGAAGTGTAATGACACAGACAAGGTGACAAGGAAAGGAATATTCGGCAGTTAAATAATATTGATGGCCGGGCACGGTGGCTTACGCCTGTAATCCCAGCACTTTGGGAGGCCGAGGTGGGCAGATAACAAGGTCAGGAGTTGGAGACCACCCTGGCCAACATGGTGAAACTTCGTCTCTACTAAAATTACAAAAATTAGCTGGGTGTGGTGGTGGGCGCCTGTAATCTCAGCTACTCAGGAGGCTAAGGCAGGATGATTGCTTTAACCTGGGAGGGAGAGGATGCAGTGAGCCGAGATTGCACCGCTGCATTGCAGCCTCTGTCACAGAGCAAGACTCCATCTCAAAAAAAAAATAAAAAATAATACTGACACAAGCAGCAGCTTAGATGGACCTCAAGGGTGCTGTGCTGAGGGGAAAAGACACAGGCCATGTAACATATGATTCCACTGATCCGACATTCCCAAAATGACATGGTTATAGGCATGAAGAGAGATTGGCAGTTGCAGGGTTCCGGGACGATGAGGGAGGAGAAGGTGAGGTGATCGTAATGAGGAAGTCCGGGAAGAACTCAGCGGAGATGGATCAGTGCTGGGTCTTGACCATGGTGGTAGTTACACAAATACACATGTGAAAAAATGACATAAGGCCAGTGTGGTTGCTCACACCTGTAAGCCCAGCACTGTGGGAGGCCGAGGGGTGGGTCACTTGAGGTCAGGGGTTCGAGACCAGCCTGACCAACATGGTAAAACCCCATCTCTCCTAAAAATATAAAAATTAGCTGGGGATGGTGGCGCTCACCTGTAGTCCCAGCTACTCAGGAGACTGAGGCAGGAGAATCGCTTGAACCCAGGAGGCAGAGATTGCAGTGAGCTGGTAAGATGCCACTGCACTCCAGCCTGGGCAGCAGATAAGACACCATCTTAAAAAAAAATGGCATAAAAGTAAACACACACATTCTGCCAGCTGGAACTCCTGGTTTGGGTACTGTGCTACAGTTACACAGAACGCAGCCACGGGTGGAACTGTGCAGCCTATCTGTATTATCTTTGAAACTTCTGTACATCTATGATTATTTCAAAATAAAAAGTTAAAACACACACAAACGGAGGCTCCAAGCAGGTGACAGGGGCTAGCACCTTTCCCAAGGTCCCCCACCTTCTCCCCTCGCCCAGAGATGGCGGGGGTGGGCAGCGGTTGGAGCTGCCAGCCTCCAGGACCTGCTCGGCTTCCTCCCCTTTCTCTGGCAAGAACGCAGCAATCTCTTTCTTCAGCTCCCCTCTTTATCCTTTGTGGGTTGAAGTCTTTTTGTTCGTTTACTGCAATTCACTGGTGTTTCAGGCAGAGAAGAGATAAATATATGTGTTCTTTATAACTTGTTTAATTGGAAATCCACAAACAGTTTTAGATTCCTATTTTTTGCTAGTAACAAATAACCTAGAAAAGTACAGATGAGACAGGAAAAAAAAAAAAAAACGCTAAAACCAGATGAAACCGGAACCAGATGGCACAGGGGATTGAACAGGGAGAAAGAAAACAGGCTTCCCCAGCACGTGTCGACTGTGTGATCTTAGATGTTTCTGCATTTAATTTCTCAATTGTTAAAATGGGAAAGATAATACTTCCCTGATGTGCACCCTACAAAACTGTACGGACGCCGAAGGTCTCGCTTAAGGCGCTCAAGGCTTGCAAGGATCTCGCGAGCACCTGATGTGACCTCCACCGTTCACGGATGAGAGACCCGGGTCCAGGGAAAGGCGTTCCCAGGACAAGGACCTGAGCTCTCCCATCTTGGTCCAATGCCGCCCCAAACATCCTCGTACGTTCCTAACAGCCGATAACAAGCCACCTCCTGTCCCTCTTCTCTTTGAACTGTCACCTCTGATGACATTGGAACTTATACCTGCATGGTATTTGCAAGGCTGACGTGATGCCAGAAACTGCACTGCAGCCACTGACCCAGAAATCACATAATCAGAGAGCTGGCTCGGAACTCGGCCCAGATAGGCATGAGCGGGACGCCACCCCCGGCACCCCACGGGAAATGAGAGCTCTCGGAGGGGCACCCTCTCCAACCTGGGCTCCTCCCCCCACCCAGGGGGCTCCTGGGCCCTCCTCGGCGTGAGTGCCTGAATTCCGAGGCATCCCCTCAGTCTCTGTGCATCCCTGGAGGCCCAGGGAAGAGAAGTGACGTGCCCGAGGTCATGAGATCCATGGTGGCAAAATAGGAGCACACAGGTCTGGACGGGGTGGCCGCAGCAGACATGGAAATGAGACGGGTCTGTGCAGAGCCAAGGAGGATGACCAGGATGCAGCACTGACCAGTGGGAGTCCCCGGGCGGGTGCTGAGGGGCTTCGGTTCTGGATGAGTGGGGAGGGAAGCCCCTACTATGCTTAGGGAAAACATGTAAGAGGTATAAATAGATCTGCTTCAAAATCTATGTTCGCGGCGGAGGGTGCTCAGCATTCATTCCGCCCTGGTCTTTCCACAAAAAGGAGGGACATTCCATCTACTCCAGCCCAGGACACACCTGGCCCTTTTTCCCATCCTGCTGCAGTGGCCGCTGTGGTTGGTGAGATGAGAGAGGCTTCTGTGCGGGACAGATTCAGCACAGAGACTTGGGCTACCTTCTCAGAAGGACCTGCTTGCAAGGCAGCACCTGGGAACGGGCTTTTGGAGCATCCCTCTGTCCCCTGATAGCCAGGAGAGCTTCTCCAGGCCTGGGCTGCCCTGCAGTGGGTTTATGCTGAACGCCTGCTTTCCTGCCGGGAGTCTGGGATTTGGGTGGTGGCCACGCAGAGGGGCCCACGTGGCCAGCGCAGGACGCACACCCTGGGCTCTGAGCCTCGAATGGGCTTTGCAGGTTGCTGAGTTCTTCACTGCTGGAGGAAGGAGCATGCGTGGCGTCCGCACAAGAGAGCGGCAGCAGCCCGCGCTCAGATCCTCCAGACGTGGCCTGTGTGCTTCTCCCTTGCCAAGCCCATCACGTCTGCCTTCACCATGATACACCTTAGCTGTGAGTCCTAGCAAACCCCCGAGCACGGGGGATGGCTTTGGGGACCTCCAGAAGCAAGTCTGCCCTGCTGACATCTGACTCAGGTGACCACCCCTCCCCCTCTGGGCCCTGCTGCCCCCAGGGGTTTCCCCTTCCACGTGAGAGGCACACAGAGCCAAACAGCAAAGGCCTCAGACCCATGGGGCCTTGTCAAGGCTTCTCAGGACATAGCAGGTCAGGGTGTCAACGTCGTTCGAACCAGAACACTCCATCTTGAACAGGCACTGGGTGAAACAATGCTGAGACCTGCTGGCTTTTTTTTTTTTTTAAGACAGAGTCTGGCTCTGTCACCCCAGCTGGAATGCAATGGCACAATTTCGACTCACTGCAACTTCTGCTTCCAGGGTTCAAGCGTTTCTCCTGCCTCAGCCTCCCGAGTAGCTGGGATTACAGACATGTGCCACCACGCCCAGCTAGTTTTGTATTTTTAGTAGACACAGGGTTTCTCCATATTGGTCAGGCTAGTCTCGAACTCCTGACCTCAGGTGATCCACCCACCTCAGCCTCCCAAAGTGCTGGGATGACAGGTGTGAGCCACCATGCCCTGCTGAGGTTAAGGCATTCTAAGTCACAGGATGAGATAGGAGGCTGGCACAAAACACAGGTCACAAAGGCCTTGCTGATAAAATGCGATGCAGTAAAGATGCCAGCTAAAACTTGCCAAAACCAAGACGGTGTCAAAAGCTGCAATGGCTCACACCTGTGATCCCAGCACTCTGGGAAACCGAGGCGGGTGGATCACCTGAGGTCAGGAGATCGAGACCAGCCTGGCCAACATGGTGAAAACCCGTCTCTACTAAAAATACAAAAATTAGCCGGGTGTGGTGGTGCAAGCCTGTAATCCCAGCTACTTGGGAGGCTGAGGCAGGAGAATCGCTTGAACCCGGGAGGTGGAGGTTGCAGTGAGCGGAGATTGAGCCATTGCACTTCAACCTGAGTGACAGAGCAAGACTCCATCTCAAAAAAAAAAAAAGTGACCTCTGGACTTTCTCGCTGCTCATTACACACTAATTATAATATATTAGCATGTAAGAGACACTCCCACCGGCGCCAGGACAGTTCACAGATGCCGTGGCAACATCAGAAATACCCTATATGGTTTGAAAGGAAGAGGACATCAGTTCTGGGAAATGCCCACCTCTTTCCCAGAAAACTCATGAATAATCCACCCTTGTTTCGCACATGATGAGAAAATAACCGTAAAAATAGCCAACCAGCCAAGCACAGTGGCTGACACCTATAATCCCAGCACTTTGGGAGGCCGAGGCGGGCAGATCACCTGAGGTCAGGTGTTCGAGACCAGCCTGACCAACATGGTGAAATCTCGTCTCTACTAAACATACAAAATTAGCCGGGCGCCGTGGCGCATGCCTGTAGTCCCAGCTACTCAGGAGGCTGAGGCAGAAGAATCACTTGAACCCAGGAGGCGGAGGTCGCAGTGAGCTGAGATCACGCCACTGCACTCCAGCCTGGGCAACAGAGCGAGACTCCATCTCAACAACAACAAAAAAATAGCCAACCAGCAGCCCTAGGGCTGCTCCGCCTATGGAGTCACCTTCCTTCATTCCCTGACTTTGTTAATAACTCACTTCCACTTTACTCTGTGGATTTGCCCTAAACACTTCCTTGCATTAGATCCAAGAACCCTCTCTTGGGGTGTGGGTCGGGACCCTTTCCAGTAACAAGGGTGCACTGCAAGGCTGGTGCATGACTGCTCTACAGACCCCACTCCTTCCACACAGGGCTCTTTGTCACTGTCCGTACATCCAGCCCTCCACGGCTGCAAGTTCTACATCTGCAGATTCAGCCAACCGCGGACCAAAAATATTGAGGGAAAAAAAATCAAAAATAACAACAGGTCGGGCGTGGCGGCTCACGCCTGTCATCCCCGCACTTCGGGAGGCCGAGGCGGGCAAATCAAGAGGTCAGGAGTTTGAGACCAGCCTGGCCAACACAGTGAAACCCTGTCTCTACTAAAAATACAAAAATCAGCCAGGCGTGGTGGCACGCACCTGTAATCCCAGCTACTCAGGAGGCTGAGGCAGGAGAATCTCTTGAACCCGGGAGGCAGAGGTTTCACTGAGCTGAGATCACACCACTGCACTCCGGCCTGGGCAACAGAGCGAGACTCCGTCTCAAAAAAATAAATAAATAAAATAATAATACATTGGCTGGAGCAGTGGCTCATGCCTGTAATCTCAGCACTTTGGGAGGCTGAGGCTGGCAGATCACCTGAGGTCAGGAGTTTGAGACCAGCCTGGCCAACATGGCAAAACCCCATCTCTACTAAAAATACAAAAATTAGTCAGACGTGGTGCTGCATGCCTGTAGTCCCAGCTACTCAGGAAGCTGAGGCAGGAGAATCACTTGAACCTGGGAGGCAGAGGTTGCAGTGAGCTGAGATCGCACCACTGCACTCCAGCCTGGGCAACAGAGCAAGACTCTGTTTCAAAAAAAAAGAAAACAACAACAACAAAACAACAAAAATACAATTTTTTAAATGCAGTATAACTATGTAGCATCTACATTGTATCAGGTACGATAAGTAATCTAAAGATGATTGAAAGTATACTGAAGAATGTGCGCAGGTTACATGCAAACACCACACCATCTCAAGTCAGTGACTTGAGCATTGGGGATTTGGGTATCTGTGGGTGTCTGGGAACAATTCCCCAGGGATGCCAGGGGACAACTGTTATATTGGTGACCATGAAACTCTGCTGATGTCCCAAGTACACTAGAGGTTCCCGGCTACAAAGCTGCCAGCCGGGCAGGGTGGCAACTTCCTCTGCCTCGGCGTCTGCTCCTTTTACTGCCCAGGGAGAAATGAGGCTCTTATCCGAGGAGGGGCCACACCGGCATGTGGGCCCCCAAGACAGCCACGGGCCACATTCAGTATGGGACCCTGGGCAGGTCACAGCATCCCAGAAACGATGCCATCTTTTCTGATCATTTGTATCTGGTTTCATATCACAATCTTCTTTACTCTTGTCACCTAGGCTAGAGTGCAGTGGTGCAATCTTGGCTCACTGCAGCCTCCACCTCCGAGGTTCAAGCGATTCTCCTGCCTCAGCCTCCCAAGCACCTGGGATTATAGACACGCGCCTTCATACCCAGCTAATTTTTGTATTTTTAGTGGAGACAGGGTTTCATCATGTTGGTCAGGCTGGTCTTGAACTCCTGACCTCAGGTGATCCACCCGCCTCGGCCTCCTAAAGTGCTGGGATTTCAGGCGTGAGCCACCACACCTGGCAACACAATTTCTTCTGTTTCTCACACACAGGATGCTCCTCCCTCTCCATATTCAGTAAACATGAGCTGAAGGCCATTCTCTGGGAATTAATACAACATTCTGCTTTGGTCCCATTCCCCCAAAAGCTCAGCAGCTAGTAAGAAAGACACACACAAAGCCACACAGCTACAGCACGACCACCAGGATCAAAGAGAAACACAGCGCGGTGGGAGGGAAGCTCACTTCCTGGTAGAGGGTGTGTAGTCAAGGAGGCCTGCACGGCTGAGGTGGCACTTGCAATAGGCCTTGAGGGAGAAGTAGGAGCTCACCAGGTGACAAAGGAGTAAAAGAAGGAAGCGTGTGGCCCATTTGTGGAAGAACATGAAATGGGCATGGCGGAGTGGGTTGGGGGGAGCACAAACATGAATCAACACTCGGTTTGTGCCTAAAGGCAAGACAACTGCGGGAGTGCCATCGGCTCAGGAGGGCCACACCCAGCCGCTCAGAGGCAGTGGCCACGCTGCCTGGGGGGGTCTCAGCCACATCTGAGTTGTGGGCCCGGTGGGGAGGAGGGGCAAAGGGGGCTCTGTGGGGCCTGGCGGCAAGTGCAGCCTCTGGCTTTCACGAGCTGTGCAGGAAGCTATCTTCTGGCCGTGGGCTCTCCCTAAGGTCCTTCCAGTTCCCGGACCCAGGGACTCTCTCTCTAGGAGTGGGGGCAGGTGTGGAAATGAGAGGATTAGAGGATGCAGCTGTGTTCAAACCACTGGGCCTCGCCACATGACAGCCCCATGATGGCCCTGGACAAGCCACCGAAACTCTGCACTGTGGTTCCCCTATCTGCAAGGCGGGGTGAGGGTCAACTGTTCCCCACAGGAGGCTTGTGGGGTAAGGTGGAAATGCTCCACGGACTCTGAGCCTTGCATGGACACAGAGGTGTCTCCACTGACCCGCCACTGACACCCTGAGGGGTCCTGGTCTGATCAGCTACTGCACATGGGATCAGAAGGAAGAAGCCGGAGGCCTTCACACAAGTCACGCCACTTACCCAGCATCAGACAGTTTGGAGCTTTCCACGAAATACATGCATTCTTTCTTCTTGATGTTTTCAGGAATCCATGAACTGAGGTTTTCTTGCTGAAGGTAAAGAGGGCACATGGAGATCCTCCGACATTCAGAAGGGCACACCCCAAACCCCCAGAGACACATGGGCACTCCTTGAGGAGCCTACACACTACTCTGAATGAAGAAAGGAAGCCTGAGCAGCCCCCAGCCATGCCAAAGGCTAGACGCACCTTACCAAAGCTCTCGGGGAGATTCAGGAGGGAGGAATGAATCTATGAAATCGTTTCCTCTTGGGACCAATGTGAATGTGCAGGCACTTTACAGTTTACACAGCAACACCACCTTCCTTGGGAACGATGTAGAGGCTGGGAAGCTGGGGCCCTGGATCCTGCACCACTGGGGAAGGGCAGACACCCTCCTGCCTTGCCAAGGGACTGCAAGATTCCATGCGCTTTCAGCACGCTTGTATCTTTGTATCGAGGGCTTCGGGGAAAGCTAGCCCAGACCCAGGGCCTCCCAATCGGATACACGGTGGGAAATCATTATGCAACAAGGTAAGCGGGGTGACAGATTTCCACGACGCTGACACAACACTTCTGTGTTAACACAGTGATTTCCCAATAGGCCAAACAGGGGAAATGATCACACAACCCACAGGCGGCCAGAAAGGCCAGCCATGCATCACCCTCCCCAATTATCTTCTCCCAGAGGAACGGCGGGCTGGAGCCCCGGAGGTCAGCACACCCTTGCCCACCCCCGCAGTCATGGCCTCAAGCTGCGACCTCCTCGGCCACGTGCCAGCTGCAGGCTGACCAGCAGAAGGCCTACCTTGTCACTGGTGCCGAAGGGGCACTGCGGTCTCCAGCTCTTGAAGACGCTGCTGCCGCTGCGCTGGAGACTGCAAGCCCTCCCGAGGTCAGCGACCCTCCTGGGCAGCCCCCCAGGGCCCTCCTCCTGCTCAGAGCCAGCTCTCCTCAGGGAGGGCTCCATCCTGATACCCCCACGCCAGCTGCAACCAGGCCTGCTGCCTTCAGGACAGTCCTCTCTCCAGCTTGAGGCCCTGGGGGTTCTGGAGACACGCAGGAGGTGGTTGCTGAAATAGATGAGAGACAGGAAGACGAGGCTGACGTTCTGAGAGGACCCGGCCACATGCTTCCTCATGTGAAGCCCTCATCCGGTTCTCCTCATTGGCCTGCATATCTTCCCAGCTGCCTGAGCTCTGTTCCCCCGCCGGGGCCCTGGGCCTCTAGGATACATGCACATACAGGGGTCCCAACGCCCATTCATAATGGCTACAACCTCAGGTCACTGCAGGGCTGGAGAAAGAGTTCCCTCTCCGACTGCTGCTGCCCCCAGCTGCACTGCGCACCACAGAGAAGTTTCCACCTCCAGCACCAGCTGCCGGCAACATGGTTTCGCAACCCTGCAGTTCAGCACAGCTCCTGCTTCCAGACACCAGTCACTACTTTCACATTCCAGAAAGAAAAAATAGCCCCCGCTGCCCACAAAGGAACTTTTTGTTGTTGGTGGTCTTTGAGACGGAATCTCGCTCTGTCCCCCGGGCTGGAGTGCGGTGACTCCATCTCGGCTCACTGCAACCTCCATCTCCTGGGTTCAAGCGATTCTCCTTCCTCAGCCTCCCAAGTGGCTGGGATTACAGGTGCACGCCACCACACCCAGCTAATTTTTTTGTATTTAGTAGAGACAGGGTTTCACCATGTTGGTCAGGCTGGTCTCGAACTCCTGACCTCAAGTGATCCACCCACCCCTGCCTCCCAAAGTGCTGGGATTACAGGTGTGAGCCACCGCGCCCAGCCTAGACAGGAAATTTTGGGGAGTGCCACATCTCTCCACTCCAGGAAAAAGATGATAATTCTAAGGAATCTTATTCTCTCAAATCCTTTCCCCCAGCTCTGATGTGGCCTTTGTCACCCAGGGCTTCCCTTTACAAATGAGAAACGTAAGCATGTTCAGGCCCTGCAGGGCTTCGCTGAGCCCCTGGCACCCACAATGCTGTTCCCACGAGGTCACCCATGGTCACCCCCAGCCACTGCCCCAAAGGTGTGAAGGGAGGGTTGCTTGGGGACAGAAGATCTGACTGCACGTCCCCCTCATCCCTGCCCTGAAACTCTGTCTCTGACCAGGTCCCCTCCACTGCACAGGATGGTCACTGTCAGACAGCCCTTTGCTCTCCATCCTCCGATCACACGTGGTGACTTGAGCCCATCTTTGGGGCCACGCAGCTTGAAGCTCGGTGCCAGGCACTTGAGGCTGAGCCACGGCTGCTGCCCTGGGGCAGGCACTTTCAGGCCACCCCACCTCCCCGCCTCTCCCTCCTCCCCTTTGCCCCTTGGCCCCCCTCATTGCAAGACCCCTCAACTTCACTGAGAATGGCAAGGGTACCCGCCCGGCCTTTTCCCACAGTTCTCAGAGCAGATGTGCCACACACCCGCAGGGCCTATCCAGGGCCATAAGCCACCCCTGCAGCCACTGGCCTGGCCTCACAACCAGCTTCTGAGGGAAGCAGAGGGGCAGAGGCGTCCCTAGCAGCAGCAGGAAGAGGCTCTGGAGAGCCTGCAGTCCCACCGCAAGGGACCCGGACTGCAGGCAGCTCCCCAGGCGGGCAGTCCACCCTGCATGGGATAAGGGTGGCTAGAAAGGAAGGCCCCAGCGTAAGATGGGAGGGTCCACAGTGAGGGACTCTGCCTTTCAGAAGGCCAGCATGTTCTGTTGACATGCTCTCTTTCAGGCAGTCACCCACCTTGGCACAGCCCCTGGGCTCTTCTGCAGGGTCCTCTACTCCCAGTGGTAAGTGGGCCTTGGGAAGCAGGTCAGCCCCGCTCCAGCACCACTCCCAGACTTTGCAGAAGGCAGCCAGGAGCCCCTGTGAACATCTGATGCCTGCTGTGGGGGGCCACTGGCTCCACCCAGTCCCCAGCCGGATGGGCACCTGAGCCTGTGCCCTGGGGGTGGGGGACCCTGAAACCCAGGCCTGGCAATCACCTTCCAAGGGCCCATCCAGCCCTCTCTGCGGCTTCTACCCAAACTCACAGGCTCAATCCCTTTCTCACAGGTCACCTGAGAACGGCTCGGGCATCCCTGGTTCACAGCTAAAATTCTCCACAAGCTTCCGGCCCAGGTGTGGGTGTTGAGGGCACTCCGGAAGGAAATGAACTTCCAGAGGACAGATGCGCCACGCAGGCCTGAGCAGGAAAGGCCCCACGAGGGGTGGATTTCCAAACCCCAGCCCTGCACGGAGCTATTCACGGGAGAAAGGAGTGCAGGGGAGCGTCCAGGAAGGAGTGTGGGTTGGGGGCATTCCATACCCTTCAGGGTTAGCCTCAGAGCAGCCCAGAGCAGCCCCTCCCTCAGCCCTTGGGGTCCCTCAAGGCAGGGGTGGCAGCGGGAAGACCACCCCTACCATCACCAAGGCCGAATTCAAGTCTCGCTGGCGCCTGAGTCCAGGAGACTCCCGAGGACCCGGGTGTGCCCGCCGCACCAGCCAGCCAGCCCAGCAGATTCACCAGGAAAGGGAAGGTTCTGCCTGGGCAGGCCGGGCCTCCTGCACCAGCGCCCTGTCCTCCCTGGGTAAACCGTGTGGCCGCCCTGCCCTCTCCGGAGGTTGCTCGGGCATCCTCTGAAATCCCCGCGTGGAAGCCAGAGCTTCGGAGACCAGACAGGCAGAGGCGGGGGCGGGGACGGAGGAAGTCAGCGTCGCAAAAGCCGGTCCTGGGTCCTGGCGGAGGAGCAGGGCCCGGGGACCGCTGAGTCCCTCATCTCCCGGCCCCTCGTGCCAGCCAGACAGGGTCGCCCCCGCGGCAAGGCGCCCCGCGGACAGACAGCACCCGGCTCCGAGTCCGCGCACGCTCAGCGCTCCAGTCCGCGCCCAGAACCCCGCCGGTGCCCCTGCATCCCGCCCGCGCCCTGCCCCAGCGCCCCGAATCCCGCCCGCGCGCCAAACCCCGCCGCGCCCTGCACCAGCGCCCCAAACTCCGCGCCCGGAACCCCGCCGCGTCCTGCACCAGCGCCGAGCCCGCTGCCTCGGTCCCCGCACCCCGCGCCATGCACGCACTCGGCACCCGGTGCTGCTCCCCTGCACCCGCCGCAACCTTCACAAGCTTCCGCGCTGGTGCCCTCCTTCCCTCCGGCCCGTACGTACTTGCTCTGAGCCGCCGGCGCCCGGCGTCACCCGCGCCCCCGCGCAGCACCGCTGCCCGGGCCCTGCGGAGCAGCCAGCATCTCGCAGGAGCGTGCGCCACGTGCCCGATGCAGTGGAGCCGCCCGCAGCGCTCTGCGTCACTCAGCCCGGAGAATGCTTCCCGCGCCGCGTCCCGCGCCCGCAGCTAAAGCCAAGGCCACGCGGGGGAGACAGGCCCAGACACCGCACCTGCGGGGCCGGGGCTCCCCAAAGACCTGGGACAGGACGCTCGCGCTGACGTGTGCCTTGCGAGGGAGTTGTAAGCCGGCGATTGCCAAGATTACCTTCAAGCCATGAATAGCCAGCGGGAAGGGGACAGGCAGGACCGGAGTCGCAGGGGGACCTGGGCCTGAGTGAGAACCACCCCCACCCCGCCTTAGACCCCCTGCTCAAGGACCTCTGCAGTCCCTCCCCCAGCACTCCAGATGTGACCCCAAAGCCAGGGACTATTCCCAGTGAGAGGCAGGACCCCAAGGCTGGGGCAGGCTCAGGGCCTGCTCCCTAGATCTGTCACAACAGAGGGGACAGGAACAGCCAGAAAGGTCAAGACAGCCACCCCCATCACAGCAGGTGCTGGCCTCCGGCCCCACAGATGTGTAACTCCACCTTGTATGTGCTGCCCACTCTCTGGCTTGGGGAGGAACAGGGACTGCACTCTGATGCCTGAGAAGGCAATTGCGCCTTTCCCAAATGGTGCAGGCCACCCAGCCGCCCTTTCACCCCACAAAGACACACTGTCCGCCCCTTACTTGCCACCAGCGGGCAATACTGGGCTGCCATTACTGGGCCCTGCTGGCCTCTGTGTCCACGGAAGTGAAGAGGGCCCTGTGGCCTCTGATCTGGGAGGGAGGGTGCCCCCTGACTCCTGCCTGACCCGCCACCCTCATTTCCTCCCTGGGTGCGCAAGCCTACTGCCCGGACTCCTGCCCTGAGCACACGCCTCTGGAAGGCCCTCTGCAGATGAGCCAGCCAGCAGTGCCCGCGGGCTGAAGGACTCCCACCATCTCACTAACCCACCATCCCAGTGCCTGCTAAGTGGTGGGAAGGCGGTCAGAGCCCCTGGTGTAGGACAGCACTCTGTCATCTTTTGGGGACACTGTGTCCACACAAGCATGGCCGGAAGCTGCCCTCCAGAGTGACCAGCACCATGTCCCCATCCCCACAGCTTGCCGGGGCCACACACGCAGCAGCTCTGCCCTGCTGAACAGCACGGACCTCTGCCCAGTCCACCCGGCAACTACAAGTGCTGGATGGGCACCCGCCGCAGGAGCTGGGCTCTGTGACAACCAGCCACATCCCCAGAGAGTGTCTCAGACCATCCTTAGCAGACAAAGGAAGTGAAGACCCCCCCCCCCACTCACCCGCTCCAAGTCAGCAGAACTCATCCAGTGCCCCTGCCCTGGGTGCTTTCTGGCCGGAGAGCCACCTTGTTAATAAAAACATACTGCAGGCAGTTAATATTTTATGACAGTCATCACTGCAGAGAGTCCGTGAGACCGGCTGGGCACTTGCTTCTGAGTAGACCGGGGCCTCTGTGGGAGCGTCATTTCAGGTGAGGCAGTTACCAAGCTGACCACCTCCGACAACACAGCCGGGCCCACATCGCCCCGGAGTCACTCCTGCCTTTCCCGAGAAGAACCGCACATTCCACAGAGGGCCACGGCCGTCTGCCCAGACGCCACTGCAGCAGCAATTATGCAATATTCTTCCCATAAAAGAGAGGCCATTTGACCACAAAACCCAAACAGGCAGGTACCGGGGTCCATTGAGAGGCCCCTCAAGTTCGGAGACAAAGTGTGTGGCACAAAGTGTTTCTCATGGTGTGGGCACTAGGGCACAAGGGGCCCCCTGCTCTGGCAGCAGGAGAAAACCACAACTGGAGAAAAAGGTAGTGACGGGGCTGTGGGCACGGGCGCACTCTGGTCCTGAGTGGGACTCGAGAGCAGGTGACGGGCCTCGGGCTCCTCAGAGGAGCGTCTAGGAAGGAGGGAGGCCCGCGCTAGAGCAGGGGCAGCAAATTCCCTGCACAGGGCCGCCCGCGTGGCCGCTGCTGTGGCTTTGTCGGCCATGTGGTCTCTGTCCCAGCTGCTCACCTCTGCCCTTGCAGTGGGATGGCAGCCGTGGGCCATTCCGCTGACCCTAAACGACATGGGTTCAAGCTGCAGGGATCCACTTCTATGCAGAGTTTCTTCTGCCTCCGCCACCCCTGAGATGCTAGAACACCCCCTCCTCTTCCCCCTTCTCCTCAGCCTACTCCCCGGAAGACGGCAAGGCCTTTGTGATGACCTGCCGCTACTTAATGTGCATCTATTGTAGCTTCCTTGTGATTTCCTTAGCAACGTCTCCTTCTCCCTAGCTCCCTTTACTGCAGGAATACAGTTTATAGTACACGTAACACACAACACGTGTGTCTGCGCTATCAGTAAGGCTTCCTTCGGTCAATTGTGAGCTATTTGTAGTAAGTTTTGAAGATGTCAAAAGTTACACACAGATTCTCCACTTTAAGGGGTGTTGGAGTCCTAACCGACAGGTCAGCTACATAAATGAATCCGTATGTGACATGATTTCGCTCCACGTCATGTCAAGTCGTAATCCCCAGGCCGGGCGCGGTGGGTCACACCTGTAATCCCAGCACTTTGGAAGGCTGAAGCGGGCAGATCACTTGAAGTCAGGAGTTCAAGACTAGCCTGGCCAAATGGTGAAACCCATCTCTACTAAAACTACAAAAATTAGCCAGGTGTGGTGGTGTACACCTGCAATCCCAGCTACTTGGGAGGCCGAGGCAGGAGAATCATTTGAACCCAGGAGGCAGAGGTTGCAGTGAGTCAGGACTGTGCCACTGCACTCCAGCCTGGACAACAGAGGGAGACTGTCAAAAAAAAAAATTGTTAATATCCACAGTGTGGAAGGTAATTGGATCAGGTGTTTCTCGTGGAGGACTGAACACCGCCCTCTTGGTGCTGTTCCCGTGATAGTGAGTTCTTGCCAGATCTGGTCATTTAAGTGTGTGGTATCTGCCCCGTCTCTCTCACTCCTGCCGTGGGAGACACCTGCCCAGTGTGCCTTCTATCATGATTGGAAGCTTCCTGAAGCCTCCCCAGAAGCAGAAGCCACCATGCCTCCTGTACAGCCTGCAGAACGGTGAGCCACCAAATCTGAGGGCTTTTTTTTTAATAGCAATGCAAAAAGGAACAAAAATAGTATAGCTGTGCACTAATATTAATAGAACCTTATTTGCAGACCAGGCACGGTGGCTCATGCCTATAGTCCCAGCACTTTGAGAGGCCAAGGTGGGTGATCCGTTGAGGCCAGGAGTTCGAAACCAGCCTGGCCAACATGGTGAAACCCCGTCTCTACTAAAAATATAAAAAATTAGCTAGGTGTGGTGGTGCACATCTGTAGTCCCAGCTACTCAGGAGACTGAGACAGGAGAATCACTTAAACCCAGGAGGGGGAGGCTGCAGTGAGCTGAGATCACGCCATTGCACTCCAGCCTGGGTGACAGAGTGAGACTTCATCTCAAAAAAAAAAGAAAAGAAAAAGAAAACCTTTATTTGCAAACACAGGTGGCAGGCCCATTCTGGCTGGCGGGCTATAGTTTGCTGACACCGGGTCTAGAGCAGCGGGCTTCAGGCTGAGGGAACAGGCATGTTTCCTTTCATCCCTGGAGTGCACAGAGTCATCTGCATTCCAGAAACATCTTATACAACAGAACTGCTCTTAAAATGTGAAAGGAAAGCAATGAATGCCACACCAGGGTGAAGACTGTGGCCAGCGCGGTCACCGTGAACTCTCCGCGCCAGGGGCCCTTGCCCCGACGGCTCCAGGTCGGCAGCGACGAGAACGGAGCTGGAAATGACCACAGTGCCTGACGACCTCTCAGGACACTGAAAAAAATTAAATCAACACGTGCCGCCGGTCCCTTCTCCCAGGCCTGGCTCTGACCTGCCGCAGGGATCGGAACCATCTGCAGCAGCAGCCGGGGTCCTTGGTCAGCCAGGGGTCTGGGTACCCATCGCACTGGCTCCTCAGGCCACGGGAGAAGTCTCGAGTTCCCAAGAGGGTCTGGGAGGGGTGCCTGCACCTGCCAACCGAGTAGTTTCGAAGTTTGCCTCAGGGACGTGGTGAGAGCCAGAGCCTCAGGTGGACCGGGTTCTGCCCCCGTGTGGTGTGAGGCCAGCAGTGTGGGCAGGGGGCAGGCGGTCCCTCCAAGATCATGAAAACTTCAGCTCCTGAGCACGTTTGCTGACTCTCCGATTGTCTCTCTCTCCTCCTCTCCCCTCTCTCCCTGCCCCCTCATTCCTCACTCCTTGGGAAGCCATGTGTGAGAAGCCATGTTGTAGGGAGCGAAGCCCTCATGGGGCAGCTGGGAGACACCAGCCAGGTCCCCAGAGACGGCCCCACCTCCCTCCCAGCCACGCAGCTCAGCTGCTCCAGATGCCTGAGCCGCAGAAACTGGGAGACAGTGATGTCTACCGTGAGTTGCTAAGTTTGGGGGTGATTTGTAAGGCAGCGCAGGTGACTAGGACATCGGGCTGGAGCTGGTCTGGACTGGGGGTGTCGCCTATGGGGTGAGGGTGGTGGAGGAAAGGAGAGACAAGGTCGGGGCCTAAGGCGCATGGGACTCAGCACCAGGTGTTGTCAGGATAGCGTTTGCCCTGAGTTGGGGTGAGCCTACCCCGCTGAGCCCCCGGCTGTCAGGGCAGGAGAGAACCGGTTGCCCCACGGTGCTTTGTCCTCAACAGGACCCCTGGCTGCCTAAGAACCGGAAACCCCGACCTAGCTGGCTGAAACCACAAAGCAGGTGTTGGCCCCATGTGCCTGGTGACAGCGGTGGTGGCCTTGCTTCAGGGAAGACTGCACAGGCAGCTCCTGTGTCCCCCACCCTCCATGTCTCTGGGAAGCAGGCTCTGTGTGTGACCTCCTGAGATTTATTGGGAAGCAGAGTGCCTAACTCACCCCCTGTAAAGAAGAAGGGAGGCCCGCAGGGTGAGGTGGCTCACGCCTGTAATCCCAGCACTTTGGGAGGCTGAGGTGGGCGGATCATGAGGTCAGAAGTTCTAGACCAGCCTGACCAACATGGTGAAACTCCATCTTTACTAAAAATAAAAACATTAGCTGGGCATGGGGGCAAGTGCCTGTAATCCCAGTTACTCAGGAGGCTGAGGCAGGAGAATCACTTGAACTGGGAGGCAGAGGTTGCAGTGAGCTGAGATCATGCCACTGTGCTCCAGCCTGGGTGACAGAGGGAGAAACTGTCTCAAAAAAAATAAAAAGAAGAAGAGAGGCCCCCAGGGCTGGGCAGGGCACGCAGGCTGTGAGGCAGGGCCAGCCGAGCCTTCGTGAGCCCACCAGAGCTCTGAGGCCAGGCCGTCACATTGCACCTGCAAACACACGCAGCCTGAGCCTGCCGGAAGCTCCCTACCACTCTGGCAGGGACCAGCTCCAGCCTCTGCATTCCTCTTAGCTCAAGCTCATCCGCGCTGACCGTTCTGGCGAAGAGCTCAGAGGGCACTGCTCTGAGACTGTTATCATCCCACATCTCACACCAACCTGAGAACTAAGCTCTGATTTGCTTATCTTGCCTATATTCCTATCTAAGCGGTCTGGAGAGTCATGCCCTACAAACCATAAATCCTCATCAGATGGGTTTTATTTAACCCTGCGTATCGTGACTTACTTTCCAATCTGACTCTGGCATAACATGACAAGGAAGAAAATCGAAATACTTCACTCCAAAACATGTTTCTGTGCCATGTCTTGAAACAGCCCTGCAAAGCTGTCCTTTGTGGGGAAAATGTGCGTGTGTAAACAATCTCTGTTAACATAGCTAGATCTTTTTCTTCCAGGCCCTCCCAATCCTGAAGAGATTAACTGAGAGTCTAGCACCTTTTAAAGATCTGAAGAGGAAACATTTGCCATCTATTGTTTCTAAGAGCAGCCACTATAAGACTTCAAAGGACCTCGGTCTCCACAATCTTTTATCTTAACATGAATATTTCCTTTCTATGGATCCCAGGTCTTTAGACAAACTCAACCAATTGTCAACCAGAAAATGTTTAAATTCACCTATAGCCTGAACTGCCCCCCTACACACACACACACACACACACACACACACACACACTTTGAGTTGTCTCACCTTTCTGAATCAAACCAATGTATTTTCTTTTCTTAATTATTTTTGTGAAATGGAGTTTCACTCTTGTCACCCAGGCTGAAGTGCAGTGGCACGATCTGGGTTCACTGCAACCTCCGCCTCTTGGGTTCAAGCAATTCTCCTGCCGCAGCCTACTGAGTAGCTAGGATTACAGGCATAAGCCACCATGCCCAGCGAATTTTTGTATTTTTAGTAGAGATGGGGTTTCACCACGTTGGCCAGGATGGTCTCGAACTCCTGACCTCAGGTGATCCACCCATCTTGGCCTCCCAAAGTGCTAGGATTACAGGCATGAGCCACCGTGCCCAGCCAAACTAATGTATTTCTTAAATGTATTTGATTGATGTCCCATGCCTGCCTAAAATATATAAAACCAAGTTGTGCCCCGAACATCTTGGGCACATGTGGTCAGGACCTCCTGAGGGCTGTGTCACAGGCCACAGTCACTCATATTTGGCTCAGAATAAATCTCTTCAAGTATTTTACAGAGTAAAAAATATATATATACACATATTTTACAGAGTTTGACTCTTTTCATCAACACCATGATACACAGGGTTAAATAAAACCCATATGATGAGACTTTACGGTTTGTAGGCCATGACTCCCCAGACCCTTGAGATAGGAATTTGGACAAGATAAAAAAATCAGAGCTTAGTCCTCAATTACTTCAAGGCAGAGAGTGAGTTCCAGCCTTAAAGTAATCTTTTGTTGGGGAGAAAATTCCAGAGGTATTGTAACCGGGGTCGTGGGATGTGGGGGAGGCTTGGCTCCCTCCCCGATGGGATGTGCCCTGAAGTTCTTGGGCTTTCACTCACCGAAGAATGAGGAGGAGGAACCTGGCAGCGCAGCGATATTGTTCAAGTAAATATTGGACCCAAAGAGCTTTGCAGAAAAGCGATTTAACAGGCAGAGAGAGAGAGAGAGAGAGAGAGGTCCTATGCTGTCATGGGAGGACATCCAGAGATGGAGTTCGTATAGGTAAAGGAGCAAGGGGGATTTTAACCCTGGAGTTACTCCCGCCCCATTTAAGTTTTTGTCCAGTGGGAAGAGTTCTTTCAAACTTCCTCTGGAGTGACTGATCTTCAACTTTGATACTGGATTGGTTGCCTGAGCCACAATTAAAGCCTCCTCCCTCGGAGCTTTTGGTGGGCTTTCTAAACAAAGGAAGCTCACCTGAAACTCTACCCAGCCTGCACATGGGAAAGTTAGACAAAGAACTCCAGGTTTCCAGATGGGGAGGTGGATGGAGGCGTGCGCTGGGAAGTTCTTGCCTTTGAAACTACGCCCCTGGTGAGAAGGGAGGAGGTGTAGAGAAGTTAACATAGCCCCTCAGTGTCCCTCTTAACAGGAAAGCCCAGCTGCTGTTGGGACATGGGCATTGATCGCTCTTTAGCTACTTCCTGCTGAATTGGGGCATAGAAGGGGCCCTGCAGTTGAGGTTTCCTCCAGAGACGAGTCTTTTAGGGGTGCGGGTTGATCCAAAGGTCCGCGATAGAGCTTATGAGCCAAGGACATCCGGGGTTCCATTTGCAGGATCATCTGTGGCCTTATGGCTTTAATTCTAGAAGAAACGAACTGGGCAAGAAGGTTAAAGATGAGAGGCCCGAAGGCCAACAATCATAGAATGGTTATAAAACGGCCTAGAAGAGGGTAGAGCCGGGACAGCCAGCTGTTAAGCCCCACACTCCTGTTTCTTGAAAGTCTTCAGCCCCGTGTTTGATTGATCCCTGAATTCTTTGGCTTTGTTTAAGACAATACCTGATTGGTTTATAAGGTAGCAGCATTTCCTCCTAGAATGAGACGGGTTCCTTCTCTCTCTGCTATTAGCAGATTTAGGGACCTTCTCCTTTGAAGAGCTACAGCAGCTAAAGAGTTAAGCTGTTTCTGCAGAGTGAGCTTCCTCTGCAGAGAGAATTAGCAATCTTTTTCATGGTATTATTTAACTCCTGAGATAGCTTATAGTAGCTGATTAGAGGTAATAACTTTTCCAATGCCAGTACCAAGTTCTCCTATTATCCCCCTGCACTATGAAAGGAATAATTGGAGTTCGAGGGTCCGGTTATAGATAGCAAAGTTAAGAGCGACAGTCTTGTTAATGCCAGGATGTAAATTAGACTCATGAGCAATTACTTTCCTGGGGATTTCATTGGAAGAGCAAACGTATAGCCTCTAACGGCTCGCAGGTGTACGAAGGGCCGTCTCCTGGAACTTCAGGCTGCGGAGTGGAGGGCCTATGATTTTTTTCATGAGGTGTCCAAGGCTTCAGCCGAGTGTGATGAATCCACAAGTCAATTCCCACCACCTTAACTGCCGTTGGGGTAGACAGAATAACCGAAAATGATCCTTCCCAAGATGGGCCTAGAGAGGGAGAGTCTGAAGGGAGAGACTTAACAAGCACCCAGTCTCCAGGGCAGAACAAGTCTTACCCTTTTTCCCTAGGGTGTCCTTCGGGTAAAGTTTTAAGAGCCTGTTGGTACTTAGCCAAGGAAGTTACAAATTTTATGAGATCTGCTGTTTCCTTGTCTAATACAAGATCATTAGTTAGAAAGGGCTGTTTATAAAGCATCTTACAGGGACTCAGTCCTATTTTCCGAGGAGAGTTTCCATCTGTTAAGAGTGCTATCAGTGGGGAGTGCGCAGAATTTAAAAAAAAAAAAAAACGTGCTGTCGGTAATAGAGAATGCCACGGGAAGTGGGTTTCCTGTGCCAGTTTCTTTAGGTGTCTCTTAAGAATTTCATTCATCTTTTCTCCTTTCCCTGAACACTGAGGCCTCCAAGCACAGTGGAGATGATACTGTTTTCCCAATGTCCTGGAAATTCCTTGGGTCAGTATCTGGTCCATTTCAGGATCTGACCCCTGAAGCTTCCAAGCAAACAAATGACCAGGTAAGTGAGCATGGTGTGAGCTGAACAAGCATCCAGGTAAAATAAATGTGCAGAAGGCCTGGGAGTACAGGCTGGGAACAGAGAGGAATGGAGGTTCACATTGGATTTCAAGATGAAAAGTAACACATATGCAGCTTGTCTCAAAGTTACATCTTCAGACTGGGGTGGGAGAGGAGGCAAGGGGAAAGGGCAAAAAAGTTTTAAAACGTGGTTTGAGGTTTAGCTGTGTGAAAGGAAAATACACCTCGGGACCCTAAAATCCCTAAGTCAAGGGACAAATCAGCTGAGAACTGTGCGAGGCAAACCAGCCTCCAATTTTATTCCTAAATAAGATGGTACGAAGATAAAAAGCTAGGAAGCTCCCTCACAATTTGCCCACAAGGAAATTCCTCGTGGGCTTCAAGATCTTTACCCTGAAACACTCCTGCTGAATTTCACCCTGGCCATGTAAACCGACAGCTGATCTTCACAGGTGTGGGACAGGTCATCCCCCTGCCCACCGGAGAAACATGCCTGTTTGCTTTCTCTGCCTTATTGTTTATGTAAACATACAGATTCACTAAGTCACACCAAATTGTATCTTCAGTGAAAGGGCTCAGAAGAATGCAATCTTGGTTTCTTATTGCAGCAGAAAAGGCAGCAAAACAAATCTCTCCAACACTGAACTGGGAGGGAAGTGGTGAATTATTCAGCTGGGAGCAGCAGGCAGCATAGCTGCCTCACAGCCAAGCTCCCCAACAAAGAAAATCCTTGCCCTTTTAAAGGCTTACAGCTCTAGAAATTACACGTGAATGGGTCTCGATCCACGAAGCAGGTGTGGGGGACGTGACTTCACGAAGCAGGTGTGGGGGACGTGACTTCACGAAGCAGGTGTGGGGGACGTGACGTAGGTGGGGGTCTGATCATG
This sequence comes from Cacajao melanocephalus, assembly GCA_963573385.1. Taxonomy (NCBI): domain Eukaryota; kingdom Metazoa; phylum Chordata; class Mammalia; order Primates; family Pitheciidae; genus Cacajao; species Cacajao melanocephalus. The sequence continues at coordinate 87,407 of CAUYLG010005937.1, read as the reverse complement.
TTTAAGTAAAAACAACACCTTCTGGAAAAGTTTCTCCACACCATATCCGTGATCTAGAGATGGGACTGTGGTTAGCGGTAGGGGTCTTATCCTTAACCTGGCTGGTGGCGCCAACCAGTCCCTCCTCTGGCTGACTTCTAACTTCTCCTTTTGAGATGCAATGTAGAAGGCTGAAAAGGATTAAGGGTCTCCTTCCTCATTATCTACCGATGACCTGGAAGCCCCCTACTCAGCCTTCAAGTTGTCACCTTTCTGGACCGAACTAATGTACATCTTACACACATATTTTTTCTTCTCTTTTTTTTCCCATCTTACACATATTGATGTCTCATGTTTCCCTAAAATGTATAAAAGCAAGCTGTACCCCAACCACCTAAGGCACATGTCCTCAGAACCTCCTGAGACTGTGTCATGGGCTTGTTCTTAACCTTGGCAAAATAAACGTTCTAAGTTGATTGAGATCTGTCTCAGATATTTTGAATTCACAGCTGCTAAGCTGCTCGGTTACAATTGAAGGCTCATAGGTTACGGGTTTTTCAAAGGTAGTTTGGTGGGCAGAGGGCTAGGGTATGGGGAGTGCTGATCGGTTGGGTCTGAGATGAAATCAAGTTGTCTTTTTGTGCTGAGTGGCTTCTAGGTGGGGCCACAGGAGCTGCTGGCAGTCTAGCTGGATCCATCCATGTCAGATATGCAAGAAACCTGAAAAGGTATCTCAAAAGGCCAATCTTAGGTTCTATAATAGTGACGTTATCTGCAGGAGTAATTGGGGAAGTCGGTTATCTTGTGACCCCCAGAATAATGGCTGATGAAAGTTTATGTCTACACCTTAGTGGAATTCAGGCTCCTCTACCCTCCTAGCCTGGTGGTGTTCCTCTATCAGGCTCCTCTATCATCCTAGCCCAGTGGGTTCACCTTGCCCACTCCCTAAACACAACTGATTTATCAAGACAAGGGAATTGCAATGGAGAAAGAGTAATTCACGCAGAGCTGGCTGTGTGGGAGACCGGAGTTCTATTATAGTCAAATCAGTCTCCCTGGGCATTTAGGGATCAGAGTTTTTTTTTTTTCTTTCATTTTTTTGGGGATCAGAATTTGTAAGGATAAATTGGCAAGTATGGGCTCAGAAAGTGGTGAGTGCTGATTGGTCAGGTTGAAAATGAAATCACACGGTGTCAAAATGAGTTCTGGCTGATTTCTGTTCCTGGGTGGGATCACAGAAGTGGTTGAGCCAGATTATCCGTCTGGGTGGTGTCACCTGCTGCATCCGAATGCAGGGTCTAGAAAGTATCTCAAGCACCGATCTTAGGTTTTGCAACAAGGATGTTATTCCCAGGAGCAACTTGCGGAGATTCAGACTCTTGCAGCCAGAGGTTGCGTGGCCCCTAAAGTGAAATTTTTATTCTTGTAGCTTAATTTGTGAGTCCTACAAAGGCCGACTGTCCCCAGGCAAGAAGGATTTTTGGGGGAAAGGGCTATTACCAATTTTGTTTCAGAATTTAATCTATAAATTTCTTCCCAAAGCTAGTTCGGCCTACATCCAGGAATGAACACAGGCAGCTTAGAGGTTAGAAGGAAGATGGGGGTGGGTTAGGAGATCTTTCCCTATCATCTTTTCTTCAGTTATGATTTTTGCAAAGGCGGTTTCAGCGGTCTCCTCATTAGCTTTACAAAGGCTGTTTTGGCTATTATTTTAAGTATAAATGTCTCCCAAAGTTAGCTGTGTTTATCCAGGAATAATTAAAGCCAACTGCAAGAAGATGGGGCTTGGCCAGATCTCCTTCAGGGCCATCATCCTCTCACTGATAAGAATTTTTTGCAAAGGCGGTTTCAGAATGCCTGTCTTAATATAACTGCAGACCATGTAAACGATATTTAGGGTGGGCCTTCTCTGATTTCTAAAAGGCTGAAATGCTTAAGGGCTCTGCGGGACCTGCTCGTGCGTCTTTCCTATAAAAGAGTCTTTTGTAAATGCTGGGAGGGAGGGAGACAAGGAAGGAACACAGCCCCAGGGCTGCCCGGGGTTTATCTGAATCGTAACTTGGAGCTGTGTAACGCCCATCCCACGCACGCTAGGCCCGCGCTCAAACAGGCCTAGACACTCCGCCATGGCCGCGCGTGGGACCGAGCCCACCCCACTCGGTTGCTGGAAGCGGCAGTCCAGCCTTCAAGAGGCCGACTCAGGACCCGCCGCTGGCACCCACACACTGCTCGTCGCGCGCTTCCGGGGTCACGTTAGAATGGCGTCAGAGCCAGGCGCCCTACGCCGCGCATGCGCAGAAGCGGAGCCACCGTGTCAGCGGCGCCACCGTGTCAGCGGCGCCCATGGGGCCCCAAGGCGCTCGCGTAGCCCCGCCCTCCTCGCTAAGCCGCCAATGGGCTCTCAGGATCGGCCCCTGACGACGCGGGCCCCGCCCCTGGAGACGCGCACTGCGAAGTCGTCACCTGCCGGGGAACTGGAGGCCGGGGGCGCCCGCCGGTCGGGCCTGGGGTCCGCGGCGCGGCCGCCATGAAGCTGACGCGGAAGATGGTCCTGACCCGGGCCAAGGCCTCGGAGCTGCACAGCGTCCGCAAGCTCAACTGCTGGTGAGGCGGGGCAGCGGCCTTCTCCCGCGGCCGCCCCGGGGTCAGGGGCGGAGCCGGGGCGGGGGCGGGGGCGGGGCCCGGGCGGGGGTGGGGCGGGGCGGGGGCAGGTGTCAGGGACGGGGGCAGGTGTCAGGGACGGGGGCGGCGGGGAGCTAGGGGTAGCGGGGAGGAGGCTGCGGTTGGGGTCACCTGGGGCGCCACATTTCCCGGCCGGCCTCTGCCCCCTGCTGCCCTGCGCAGCTGGGTCCGATGTCTGGAGTTGCCAGCAGTCACTGGGACCAAGTCGAATAGGAGAGAACTGAGCTCTCGAGGACTGAGTCAGGAAACACGTTGGTAATAGGTACTGGGGCGGCCGTGCCCAGGGGACTCCTGGCAGGTGACAGGCAGGGATGTGGGTGCAGTGGGGTCCATGCAGGCCCAAAGGCCCGTAATGCCGGTTCTCACTGGGCAAGGAAGACCAGGGTCTTCCAGAAGAGGCAGCCTGGAGTTGAAGGCTGCAGGATCTCCAGGGCTCGCTGGGGGCTCAGTGGGGTCACTGTGCCCTGTCAACTGGTGGCACCGTGCAGGCGGGCGTGGGGGTCAGCGAGAGCAGACGCTTCCTCCCAGGGTGTCCCCAGACTGCCGGGAGTGTGTGAGCTCTTCCCTGTTCATTAAAAAGCTGTTCTCTCTGCCCTGGCGCATCTGGTGTTTTGGCCACAGTTCCCCTGTGTCATTTGCTTTCAGTAATGCATGTCTTTGTGTTGCACAGGGTGGTCAATACTGTCACTAAGCACGGAGAAACAACAACCCTATTTCAGGCTCTCCGAGTTTGCTTAATAAGTTGCCTGCTCAGCCTTTGAACTTGGCCTCTTATAAAGACTGCCTTGTTTATGTCAGCGAGGGAAATTAACCTTCTGCTACTCAGGGACCATGAGGAAGAGTTCACCTTTTTGTGTGTTACAAATGGAGCAACCCCTGCTACTCCTTATCTGAAAAGTACCACCCCAACGTCAAACATACAGTTTTGTTGAAAAGCAACTAAAACAACTTTCTACACCTTCCCAGTTATCTGGGCAGCTTTCCTTTCTTACCATGCCATTACAATCCTAGAATCTTAAGGTTTGTAGGCAGTCATTGGTAATTTTGGAAATTTTTGTCTTTGGTGTTTTTTATTCAACTTTAACAAAATTAAAGTATATCTCTTCTCTCCCCAGGGGCAGCCGCCTCACAGATGTAAGTATTGTGCTGATCAGCTCCAAGTGGCCCAACCCCAAAAGTTGTAGCTTCTTCCCCAAGAGAATTTTTGAGTTCACAAAACTGCACTTACCAGTGCAGTCCCACACTTGGTTCTTTGTTCACTTAGTGGTTTTCATTATGCAAAATCACTAATGGAAAAACAGTTCTCTTTTTTTTTTTTTGAGATGGATTTACCCTTTTGTTGCCCAGGCTGCAGTGCAATGGTGCGATCTCGGCTCACCACAACCTCTGCCTCCCGGGTTCAAGCGATTCTCCTGCCTAAGCCTCCTGAGTAGCTGGGATTACAGGCATGCGCCACCACACCTGGCTAATTTTTGTATTTTTAGTAGAGATGGGGTTTCATCATGTTAGTCAGGCTGGTGTCGAACTTCTGACCCCAGGTGATCTGCCCGCCTCAGCCTCCCAAAATCCTAGGATTACAGGGGTGAGCCACCACACCCAGTGGAAAAACAATTCTCTAGTGCCAGGCTTATTTTGGAGTTCCTGTCAACATCCCTATACATGAAACGCCCTCTGTCACTTGGTCACAGAGGAGGGGAGCAGTCAGTTTGGAACCTGCTCTTACCTGGAAAGGAATCCCAGGAGGGTTTGTTTTCCTTTGTTAAGGGAAAGTTGAAGGTCTCCCCAGCCTCCTCACTGCACCCCCTCTTGGGCACATCTAGTTTTGTGCCCCCCACCACTACCCCAAAGGCAGGCAGGGAACCAGCCCTGCTGGGAGAACTTGAGCATGTGCGTCTGTGAAGAGATTTTTCTCCTCTCTCTCATTCTCTTTCTCAGTCCAGAATGTCCCCAACTTACACAGGGATTGCATGCCAGTTGTTTATTTCTCTTTTATTTGAGACAGAGTCTCGCTCTGTTGCCCAGGCTGGAGTGCAGTGGTGCAATCTTGGCTCACTGCAACCTCTGCCTTCTGGGTTCACGCGATTCTTCTGCCTCAGCCTCCTGCCTACCACCATGCCTGGCTAATTTTTGTACTTTTTGGTAGAGACGGGGTTTCACTGTGTCGGCCAGGCTGTTCTCTAGCCCCCTGAGTTCAGGTGATCCGCCTGCCTCAACCTCCCAAAGTGTTGGGATTACAGGTGTGAGCCACTGCACCCAGCCCAATTATTTATTTATTTATTCTCCTTTGTTTTTTAATTTAGTAGAGACGGGGTTTCATCATGTTGGTCAGGCTGGTCTCGAACTTCTGACCCCAGGTGATCTGCCTGCCTTGGCCTCCCAAAGTCCTGGGATTCAGGTGTGAGCTACCGTGCCCGGTAGAAAAATAGTTCATTTGAACTCGGCAGCAATACCGTTCCTTAAAGACAAAAAGCCAGACACATGGCACCTGCATGTAATCTGTTTTTTGCTGTAGCTGACACACTGCAAGTTTAGCAGTGAATATAGAAACGCGCCACAGCCGTAGACACGAATCCCTTACACATGGGACGCATCTGACCAGGCTGTGAGCTTCACTGAGGTCGGGGCCCTCCCTGCCAAGCTGCTGGCACCATGCCTGGCATATGGTGGGCGTTCACATATGCAGGTGTGACCGGCAGGTTGTGCAGGCTTTGTGGACCACCCTGGGCACCTCAGCACGGAATTGACAGTAGCAGTGTGGTCTGTCTGCCTTCCGGCCCAGCCGTGTTGTCAAGCACTGATTTCCATCCTTTCCTTGCTTTCTGCCCCTGCATAGGGACACGGGGGGCCCCTTACCTGACGTCCTTTGAGGCATCTAAAGTAACGAATGCCCTGTCTGCACTGCTGGCAGCATCTGACAGAACGATGCTGTTGTAAAATTTGATGAGAGAGCACATGCAAGGAGGAGCCTCAGTTTCTCCCTCAGGCTGTGGGGCATCTGGGCTGCAAGGTGGGGCCGGGGGGAGCCCAGCATGCTCGTGGGCGTTCACCCGGGGCACCCTGGCCGAGCAGGGCGGTCCCCTCTGGCCCCGGAAGTGGAGTTGGCTGTGGCTCTGACAGAGCTCTCTGTGGCTGTGGCAGCGGCCGCATGCCCTGCTGGGCCGTGCTTGCGAGTCGTGCCCTTTTCCTCCTAGATCTCCATCTGCCGAGAGATGCCCAGCCTGGAGGTGATCACGCTCAGGTACCTCACTCCTGCCGTCATGCTCAGCCTGGGGCCTGGAAGCTGGGCAGAGCCTCGCGTCCCTCCCGTGGACCCAGAGCTGTGAGATAACCTGGAAGCCTCCAGCATAGACTGAGGGCAGCTTCCGGAAGGGGAGTGGCCGGGGCAGCCAGAGCTGGGCCTACCCTGTGGCCCCATGTTCAGCCCTCCTTCCTCAGGGCCTCCCCTGGGCCTCCCGATGGCTCCTGTCCCCTGCCTGCCCTGTGGTGCCCCTGCCCACCCTCAGCCTCCGTGCTCCGATAAGCCATCGCTGTGCTTGCTGGACTAGTCGGTGGTGGGGCCCTCCTAAGGATGCATGGTGGCCCGCCCTGGCCGCCCTCAACGGTGGCTGCGTCTGCCCCGGGACCCCAGAGTCCTGGCCTCTTCTGCCCTTACCCCTGTGCCACCTCTGCAGGAGCTCACCAGTTTCTCTGCATCCTGTAACCTGTCCACCTCTTCTGGGGTCACTGCCCTCCCAACAGACTAAGGAAAGCTTGAATGAAGCAAACGTTACTGGAGTTTCAGGCAGTTGGGGAGTGTTTGAGGGCTTTGGAGAAGAGAAGAGCTCCCTTTATCCCCAAATTCCCTTCTGCCCACTGTGGGACCCGGGGAGGGAGTGGACGCTCATGGCTCACTGCTGCCTGCGAGACACTGGTTGGGGCCTTCTGTGGGTTTCTGCGTTTAAAAGCTCACAAGGGTCTAAACCCTTCAGGGAAGCCCCCTCTCCTCCCCCACCCCGTTTGGCAGCTCAGAAGGCTCCAGGGCTTGCCCTCTGACAGTGGCCGTTGCAGGCCCTGGTCCCTCAGTGTGATCTACCTTCTTGATCTCAACAGCCAGCCACAGAGTAGGCCAGCCTCTGCCCATCCTCCAAAATGCCTTTCGAGGTTGGCATTGCCATGGTGATGCCTATGCCCAGCCTGCTGCCCGCCGTGGGCTGAGGCCAGTCCAGCTGGTGTTCAGCCACCCCTAGTGCAGGCACCAGCCTGTCCTGCCTGAGCCTTACTGAATCAAGAATGAAATGGCCCTGGAGGCATGCTCCTGGGTCAAGTCTCAGACCTCCCACCTATGGGCTGGCTAACCGTGGGTGAGGCATGGCCCTCTCTGAGCCTCAGTTTCCTTCCTGTAACATGGGCGGTATTACAAGTGCCCGCCGCACAGGGAGAAGAGGAGGACATGCGGCCCAGTGCAGAGGTTTAGCGGGCGTGCATGCACGCTGCAGGGCTTGCTTCACCAGTCAGCTCATGCTTAGGGTGATGCTGGGATTTCAGCCCTGCCTCGGAAGGCCTTACCTGACAGGTAAACTTGGAGCTCATGGCTTCCACGATGGCAGGAAGCGTGGAGCAGGGCTGTGGATCTAGCCTTATCCCTGCCACGCACCGACTCACCCAGGGGCCACTCGTGTGCAGGGTCATTTCTGTCACATCTCAGGAGGGACAGGACCCCCGAGGGTGTTGACTGAGCTCAGGTGCTTAGTGCCCACATGCCTGACTACGCGGGAGCGGAGTGGGGAGCACCACTGAGCGGGCAGGAAGCGTCAAGGAGGCCATGGGCGTGTCCGCACGTCAGCTGCACAGGCAGACTCCGTCCTAGAAAGCGTCCCACAGCCTTAATTTTGCTCTTGGTAAAATAGGCAGCCGCCTAGCTAGAAGCCATGTGAGAGGATACCTGGGAAACGCCAAGTGAAGGGACAGTACCAGGGGCTGCCTGGGGGGGCCCTGGTGGCCCCCCTTCTAAGGCGTGTGCCAGACCCTCCATGCCAGGTCCCTGGCTCCAGAGGCAGACACTCGGTCCCTTTGGAGGCCCGTGGGAGTGGCTCTGCCTGTTTGGTTGTTGGGGAATGGACCCCACGGAGCCTTTAGGTCTCCGCTTCAGGCCTCTTGTGTTTCTCTCTGATGCGCCCACATTCGGTGGAATGGAAATGAAGCCCATACCCAGGGTTTCTACTCACATGGGGGTTTTGGAAATTCCGTGCTCACTTCCATGTCCCATGGAGCTGGCTCAAATGATCTGCCCTGAGTTCTTCTGGCCACTCCCTTCTTTGGGGCAGCATGATGTGTCCCTTGAGAGGCCTTAGTTTCCTCACCTGTGAAGGAGGCTCATCCCCCACCTCCCACTGGAGTGCCCTGAGGAGCCAGATGCAGAGTGTGGGGTCCACCCCAGTCCGCCTTCAAGTTCAGGGCCCAGCCTTCCTAAAGCTCTCTCCTTGGCCCAGGTCCAGCCGCATATGACCCTTTATAGCGGATTTGGGCTTCTCGGGAGAGGGCAGGGGCCCAGGTCCCGTGAGTGCCTTTTCCTAGGGCTTGAGATTGAGAGGCGGCGCTGGCCGCGCCCCTCGCTGACCGTGCTGGTCTCTGCGCAGTGTCAACGGCATCTCCACCCTGGAGCCTGTGAGCCGGTGCCAGCGCCTGAGCGAGCTGTACCTGCGGAGGAACTGCATCCCCAGCCTGGCCGAGCTCTTCTACCTGAAGGGGCTGCCGCGCCTGCGGGTGCTGTGGCTGGCCGAGAACCCGTGCTGCGGCACCAGCCCCCACCGCTACCGCATGACCGTGCTTCGCACCCTGCCACGCCTGCAGAAGCTGGACAACCAGGGTAGGTGGCCGCGGCGGTGTCACCGGCCCTCCGAAACAAGCCTGGTGGGGGATTTTTCCAGCCCACTTTTCTGCAAACGCCTGGCCTGGAGGGACACAGGTGTGTTGTGTGGAGTCTCCTCCAGAGGCCGTTCCCTGGCTTCCGTGTCTCCTCTCAACCCCGCCACCTGAATGCAGCAGCACAGTGTTGGGTCCTTCCTGTGACCGCGACATGCTTACCCCCCGACAACTGCAGGGTGGCGTAGCAAAGCAAAAGGGTTCCTCCTGCTTCTGTGAGGAGCAGCGCTGCTCTGACCATCGCCTTGCGCCATAGCAAGCAGGGAGTCAGTGCCTGGCACTGGTCCACAGAGACCAGGCGGGCTCCACGGGCTGCCGTGAACCTAGGGTGGTGGTGCCGTCGCGCACCCACCACGGGAAGGGGCTGCCCAGCACCGCGGTGCCCGCTGCTGTGCTCCACCTGTCGGAGACCCAGGGCCCTCCGTGATCGGCCTCGGTGCGGCCGCGCGTGCCTCCTCTGGCCAGCGCCAGCCCCAGTGCAGTTTGCAGGCGGCGGTTCCGTTCGTGCCACGTGTTCATCCTTGCCATTCTCAGCACACTCGCTTCTCATCCTTGTCACTCACAGGGGCACTAATATTTCCCCCAGACCATTTTGTTAATATAATTTAAGCTTCAGGGAAATTGACACATGAGTGAAATGGAATAAACGCAGTACAGTCTGTTCCTTGTTTTATGTCTTAGTTGAGGTTGTGATGAGTATGTGCTTCTGGCAGAGGCTGGCATTTAGATTCTACCATCTGCTGTGCCGGCCTGTGCCGGGCTGGGGATGGGACGGTGAGGGACCGGCCCCCACTCCGGGAGTTGTCCTGGAGGTGGACACATGCCTGCATTTCACCAGCAGACTGTGCTGAGGCCACAGTGAGGACGGGAGCCACGGCGTGTGTGGCCTGCACGGGGCTGAGCCCACTCATGCTGCCTTCTGTCCTTCACCCAAAGCTGTGACAGAGGAGGAGCTGTCCCGCGCACTGATGGAGGGAGAGGAGATCACCGCCGCCCCGGGGGGAGAGGGCATGGGCAACGGCTGCCCCAAGCCGGGCTTCGTGCTGAGCTCCCTCAGCTCCACCGCTGAGACTGGTCAGGACCCGCTGGACAGCGAGGAGGAGGCAACGTGAGGCCAGAGGGCAGCAGGGCCTCTGCAGCCCGTCCCTGACCCCCAGGGCCCTCCCACGGGGACTGAGTGGGGCTTCCAGTGAGCTGCATCTCAGAAGTGAGGGAGAGGAATTGTCCAGGGCGGGTGTCTGTTCTCAACTGTATTCTACAAGTGACCTGGGCAGCGGGTGTCCATTCTCATCCATATTCTCTGGGAGTGACCTGGGGCCCAGGTAGCGGTGTCTGTTCTCATGTGTACTCTCTGGGAGTCACCCGGGGCCCGGGTAGTGGGTACTTGTTCCCTGTGCTCTCTGGAGTGACCTGGGGCCCGGGTAGTGGGTATCTGTTCTCTGTATTCCCCGGGAGTCACCCGGGGCCCGGGTAGTGATTTCAGTGGCAGCTTCATGTTTTGCCCAACAGCAGATGTGCCAGGGAGCAGGAGAGTGGCTGAGCCAGGCCTCACGCCCTGACACAGAGAAGGCTCTCGGCTTGGGAGCTTGTGAGGTTCAGAGTCCCCGGTGGGGGTGCAGCCTAGGGCCACACTCTCTGGCATGGTTGGTGGGCGTGGCCATCAGTGTCCACACAGCCTGGGGCCCAGGGGCTGTGGAGGGGCCACAGGGCTGACTCTGCAGTGCGCCTCCCGGGGCAGTCGGCTGCAGGTCACAGATGCATTTGAGAAGCGGGGTACTTCTCTCCTGCCTGGCAGATCACACCCGCTGCTGGTGCCTGCTGTGGGAGTGTCAGATGTGATCTCGGTTCGGCAGCTGCCGTCCTGCACAGGGCTTGACTCTGTGGTCAGCAGCTCACCCTGCGGCATTTGTGTGTTCAGGTGCTCCCTGCCCTGCCCCCAAGGTCCTGGGTGGAAGGTGTGGCAGCTGGGGAGCCCCAGGGTGCAGGGAGGGCGCCCCACAGGTGACGTAAGTGCCGCGCTCTCCAGGAGCTGCCATCAGGAGCCACTGACCTCACGGGAGTTGACTCCTTCTCTTCCCCCTGCGTGCTGGGTGGGATTTATATGAGCCCCTCCCTTGCCTGGATGTGACCTGCAGGTGCGGAGGCCCTCCGGGCCACGAGCCCCCCGACCCTCACACACCTTTGTCTCTCTCTCACTAGCAGCGCCCAGGGTGAGCTTGGCCTGAAGCCCTGTTCCCAGGACCAGTTTCCTTCCTTCTTACCTAGGGACACTTCGAGCAGCCACAGGAGCAGGGTGAGTGACAGGGGCCATTAGGGGGCCACCCACAGAAATCATGGGGGAGGGAAGATGGAGCCTCGGAAAGCTGCACCCCAGAGGGAAGCTGCATGTGTGGATCCATGAGTGTGCACACTCGTGTAATACGTGCCCCGCACGCAGCCGTCCTGACCCTCAGCCTCTTCTGGTCTCCTGGTCTGTGGAATGTGGGCCTGGGCCCTGCTGGGGTGAGGGCAACAGGAGTGGCATGGAGAAGCACCACACACGTGTTCACAGGCGCGGCTTCTCTGCTCGGATTCTCCGTGTGTTCCAGACGGTCAGTCGCCTGGGCACACCCCAGCCCCCGACCAGCCGCTTCTGCTGGGTGCCGCTGGCCAGGCCCCAGCCCTCATGGTGGGAAGCAGCCTCATGGTGCCGGGTGAGCTTAGTCCGCACCCCTCTCTGTCCCCAGAATGTCCTGACCGCCATCCTGCTGCTGCTGAGGGAACTGGACGCCGAGGGGCTGGAGGCCCTGCAGCAGACGGTGAGCAGCCAGCTGCAGGCCTTGCGCGGGCAGGAGGTGCAGGAGCACGCAGAGTGACCGCCCACAGGACCTGAGCACCGTGCCACCCTCCACGGTAGCCCCAGCGTCTTCCCCAGCTCCCGGGAGCTGGAGGGCAGCTGCCATGGCCACAGCCCCAGCCCCACACAGAAGCCTCCCAGTTTGCCACACCAGCCAAGGGCAGGAGGGGTTATGTGCTGGCTGGCCGGCCGAGGCGGCAGACGCCTGCCCAGACCAGGATGTCCCCAGGACTCCCCTTCTGTGGTCGGGAGGGTCTGGGCTGGCCCAGACTCAAAGGGAGGGCTTTGTAGGCTGTCTCCCCTAATAAAGGATTTTCCCAAGGCTCATCTGGAAGCAACATTTCCCAAGGCATGGCCCTGACGGTCTTCCTGAAAGCAAGGGCCATTTCTCAGCAGCATGAGGAGGTGTTCATGGGTGGCTTGGCTGATTCCAGCCCTGGGTCATTGCACAGATTCCTGTTGAGCAACGGAGACTTCCAGAAGGCATCCACAGGGACTCCTGCCCTGACCTGCTGTCGGCAGGCAGGCAGCACCCTCGGGAGAGGGGGGTTTTCTTGGCCGGGCAGGGCAGGTGCGCCTTCCTTTCTCTCCTGTGAGGAGCTGCGCTGGGGCCCTCCACTGTCCCAGGGAGGCTGTGGATGGACAGGCCTGTTCCCTCTGGGGTCCGGGCCTGGCACAGGAAGCAGCTGGGCTGGGGGAGTCTGTGGAGCATCTGAGAGGGGTTTTCTTTCCTCTGGGAAGAGGCACAAGTCTTACGAGGATGCCAGGATCCAGGCAGTGACCAGCAGCCCTGGGGAAACTTCCTAGTGCCCCCAAAAATCAAGGGAGCGTTCACGTGAGAGGGGGAGTCAGCCTTCCAACTGGTGCGTAGGAAAGCCAGCTCCCTGGGCCCCTGTCCTGAGTGGGGTTGGGACCCAGACCTCCGTGAATGTCCGTCTGTCGCCGAGTGGTGATGGGTGGCCATGTGTGCAGGCCACCACTCTCCCAAGCCTGGGCTATGCAGTCTCACCGTCCACTGCTACCAGAGTCGGCCACAGCACCGGGACAGCCACTGTCCCCACCGCCAGAGCCGGCCACAGCACAAGGGCAGCCACTGTACCTGCCACCAGAGCCGGCCGCAGCACCGGGACAGCCACTGTCCCCGGACTTGGGGAAACACAAGGTGAAGACAGTTGCTCACACATGCAAGTTCCCCAGGAGGGGTGTGATCTCTGAATCTCTGAGCAGTGCAGAGTGAGGTGTCACCACGGGACGTGGAGGGTGGGCAGTTCAGGCCTGTGTCTGCCTCCTTGTGACTGGTGGGGGAGGGGATGTCCTCAGTAAAGCTGTTTGTTGGAACGGCTGAGATTGTTAAATTGCGTCCCCTTCCGTGCCCCTGGCACAGGCTGCTGGGGATACACAGGGCTTACGCTGGCACCCTCCTGCCCCACACCATGCACACCTCGGTCAGGACTGTTGGAGGGAACCTGTGGGGGCAGCTGCCTGCCCTCAGCCCTCAGTTCCTCGCCCCCCACCCCCGCACCATTGCCGCCTCCACCCTCAGCCTCCTGCCCACTCACCACTCCCCCTCCTGGCACCTCCTCACCCACTGCCCCCGTGAGAGCCTGCAGCCATGGAGGATAGCCAAAAGCACTGCAGCCTGAGGCACCCCACAGTCCCACCCCACTCCTCCCCGTCACCCCAAAAGTTGGGTTCTCAAGCCAAGCAGGCACTGGCATCACACGTGTCCCATTAACCCAGTTCACATGGGAGGACCGAGGGCCCGGGAGGCTGCGTCACTCCGCTTGAAACGCCAACTCCGTGCAGCCAGAAATGGGCCTGATGCAGGGGCTCTCGTCACAGCATGCCACCCAGGAGGGAGGCCGCCCACGGTCGCCGGCATCACCCACAGGCCACGTGGGTGCAGCAGCTGAGTGGCAGCTGAGCAGGTTCTAACACCATCAGGCAGGGCAGACCGAGGAAGTCTCCTCGGAACTAAGTCCTGATCCCAACACAGCACAGCCCCCAGAACGTGCATGCATGGTTCCCAGGGCCTGTGCACCTGCCTCTCTGTTCCTTTGAGACAGGTGCAGACCCCGAGAGCACTGTCCTTGGACGACTGTCTCCTCCTGGGCCTGGCCCCAGGACTGCCCCCACTCAGAATGAACCAGAAGGCCCCTAGGTGTGGGCCCCTCCTCCCAGCTCCAGAATGAAGCAATCTAGAGGCTTCTGGCACTGGGGCCAGCACAGCAAGGGGCTGCCTAGAGAATATCAAGGTGACCATGGGCAGGAGGGTTCCACTTTGCCCTCACCTGGGGAGTATCAAGTTCATCCCAGGGCAGGAGGCCTCACCTTGCCCTCACCTGGTCCCTAGAGCCACCCCACTGGCCGAGCCCAACCGAAGACTGCCCAGGGCCCTCAATGTGGCCTACAGGCCCCTCCAAGCCAGGGTCTCCCCTCGGACACCTCCTGTGTCCCAAAACCACATACCCAGTTGGCACTGCGGGCAGGAAGCAGCCCTCTCTGGCAATCACCTGCCGAGTGGGTGGTGCAGAGCCGTGGGTGGTGCAGAGCGTGGCTTTGAACTGCAGGTTAACAGGCAAACCACGAGCAGGGCATCCGCCACCCCAGAACCGCCTGTGGGACTCAGCCTGGCCCCTGGCGGGAGCAGCTTCCCACTGCCTTCTCTCCTGCTCCCACACATCCACCGTCAGTGTCTCCTGGATGCTGGCTTAAGCCATCTGCAGATCGGAGACCCCCACTCAGGTGAGGCTGGGGAGACGGGGGTGAGGCCGTATCCTTCTGCCTCCAGGGCTGGACCAGGAGGGGCTCAGGTCACCCTGGTGGCCCCCAGAGACTCCTGGAGAGTGCCTGGTGGCCTCCCAGGACACACGTCCCTTTGACCTGGCCCAGGCTCTGGCCAGAGGGCCCTCCGCCCCTGGGGGCCGCTGCCCACTGGGCTAGCCTCGAGGAGCGCTCCCCTTCCTCCGAGGATTGTGCTCTCCAGAGACCGATGCACCCCACCGTCAGGGAGATTTTATTTCTAGAAAAGGTAACAGGTGCTGCACGTGGGCAGTGACAGGTCACAATGAGGCAGGGCTGGGGCCTCCCCATCTCAACACAACACAGGCGTCGGCTGGCCCATGTGAGTGAGCCCAGCGTAGGGAGACGCTGAGGGCCCGTGGGGCGCCAAAGCCAGGGGCAGCAGCCTCCAAACACCAACAGCCCCATGTCCCCTGGGCAGGAAGGTGGATGTCCCAGGGCGCTCTGTGCTCCTGCTGGAGGGCCTGGCAGGCTGGTCTCAAGGCACCAGCCCCAGGGGCCTGGTGGGTGGCCAGGGATAGAGGCGCGGCAGGGCTGAGCAAGGCCGCAGCCCCCACCTGCCTGCAGGCTCCAGACACAACAGCCCAGGCCCCATCTGGGCCCGGGAGGGGCATGGGCGTGGCCTCAGAAGCCCTTTTCCATGCTCAGAGTGCGGCGGGTCACGTGCTCCAGCTCCCCCGACACGTAGGCAGCCATGCTGATGCGGTAGTGTGCCAGCATCTTCAGCATGAGCCGCAGGCTCAGCCACCACTGCTCCCGCGGCATGCGGTGCCTGTGCAGGAGGCAGGTGATGGGGAGTCAGGGGTCAGGGCAGCTCTTCAGGCCATGCCCCTGCCACACCACACCACACCCCCTTCTGTGCATGCCCCTCCCTCGGCACGTCTCCACATCCACGGAGCCCTGCCGCATCTGGGTCAGGTCTGGGGTCTCCATCCCTCGGAGCCACAGCAGAGTCGGCCACAGCCACCTTCAGGCGTGCCCAGTCCTGACTGCCCACACTGTGCCCCGTGCCCACCCGAGGGTCTCGCCCAGGGTCACGCTCAGAAGACCTGGGCATGGTCCCTGCTCTCCGTGGCCTGGCGGTGACCGGGCGTGGGGGACAAGGAGTCCTTGTGGGATCAGGGTTCGAGTGGAGCCGGGCCTGGCACGCCTGCCCCGTGGAAGGTCTGGCCACCCCTCAGCCCCATCCTCCTCCACGAGGCTTCCATAGAACTCACTCGAAATCAGTGTCTTTCTTGAGCTCAGTGACAGGGCTGAAGGCCACCGCCTTCTTCTTCAGGCCGATCACGCAGGCAGAGTCTGGGGCATTGGCGAACACCCGTCCTGCAAACACAGGCACGTGGTGGCCCCCGAGGCCGGGCCCCGCCCCAGGGACCCAGGGGAGGGCAAGGTGAGGCCTCAGGCCGCCCACACCACCTACCCTTGCGGTAAACCTCACGCAGCTTCTCTGACACCCAGAGCATGGCCTTCACCCCCAGCTTGGTGCCGTAGTTCCGGTCAAAGGGGGTCGGCGCGCCACCCTGGAAACAGGTGAATCTCAGCTCTGGGTGCTGCCCGGGGCTGCCTGGGCCGAGGAGAGGGAGGCCCAGCCCTGGTGCAGACAGGGTCCCCACAGGAAGCCTCCCAGGCAGCTTCTGAACACCCGTCCGTTCAACCCTGCCCAGCTCCCATCTGTTCCCAAATGGAAGCCCCTGCCCATTCTCTGCAGCTCCAAGTCCAGGCTAGAAGCCACCTCCTCAGGCTGACCGTCGGCTGCCTCCTGGCCAGGTAAAGTGACCCCTGGGCCCCTGCCTTGGGCCCTAGGCCAGCGACCCTGATTCCCCTCCCTGGCTCAGAAAACCCCAGGACGCGGGCTTCCCGCAGGGCCGCCACAAGGCAGGGAGCACGCAGGGATCTAGGTGAGGGGCTCGGCGGAAGTGGCCACAGGAGGCCTGGCAGGGGTGGGGAGCTCAGCTCAGCATCTGAAGGCGCTGGCTTGTGCCCCAGCCCCACCCCTTCCTGGAGCGAGACCTCACCCAGATACGGGTCTCCAACCCCTCGCCGCTGAAGGGCACACGTGCCGGCCAGGGCGTAAGAACAGAACAGCCAGCCAGCCAAGGAGAGCCCGCCGGGAGTGCCAGTGGGTACCCATGAGGCTGGGACCCCTGGGCCTGGGGACAAGGGGTGGGCCTCCCGACTGGCACCAGGGCCCCTGTATGCCCCGCCCCCCCACCTGCTGCAGGTGGCCCAGCACGTTGGTCCTGCAGTCGAAGACGCCCTTGCCCTCTGACGAGTAGAGGTTGTACAGGAACTCCGTGGTGTAGTGGTCATGGCACCTCTCGTTCCTGAGAGGGACAGCAGGGCCCGAGTCAGGGGAGAGTTCAGGTGTCTCCCTAACCTCAGTCCCCACTGGGCCAGGCCTCCAGGCCAGGCTGGGAGAGATCATGGCAGCTCTGAAGAAACCCACCCTCACCCAGCCTCTCCAAGGCCCCCTCCTGCCTTCTCCTGCCGGTGCCCCTCAGCAGCCCCAAGGGTCGGAAGCCCAGCCGTGGCCCGGGACCCCTCCTCCCGCAGGCTGGGCCCACGGCAGCCTCACCGCAGCACCAGGCCTCTCTGAATGTCCGTCTTCATCTTCTCCGTCATGTGCTCCACGTTGGCCTGCAGGAGGGGTGGACGTGGATGAGCTGGAGGACTGTGGGGAGGGAATTCCAGGCTGGCCAGTGACCCGGGCCAGCAGGAGCCCTGGACTGTGAGTCCCGCCTGCCCAGGCCCTGCCCTGTGCTGGCCCAGCCCCTGCCCTGTGCTGGCCCAGCCTGAGTGTCTGGGGCCCAGGCTGGCACACCGGTGAGTCTGCTGCAGCAGAGACCAGGCTGGGCTCACCTTTAAGTCATGGATGTTGAAGGGGTCCTCGAAGACGTAGGCAGCGTCGGCCCCCACGGCAATGCCGGTCACCGTGGCCAGGTAGCCACAGTAACCCCCCATGGTCTCCACGATGAACACGCGGCGCTTGGTCCCCGAGGCGGACTGCTTGATGCGGTCACAGCTCTGCAGGTAAAGGGGGGTCAGGGGTCCTCCGTGTGCCCACCCTTCCCTGCAAGCCATGGGCATGGCTACCCTGCAGGGAGCCATGTTTCCAAAGCTGGCCAGGGCTCATGTACCCAGGAAGCCAGCAGCACCAGGCTTGGGCCCACCTCCCGCCTGGGCCCAGCCAGACTAGTGGTTCTCAACAGGCCGACCTGCCCCCAGGGCACAGTGGACGATGGCCCACACACACACTGGCAGTTGGCAGACAGGGGTGTCCCTGCACCCACGGGCAGAGGCCAGGCGCTGCTCTCAGGCTACCCAGTGCTGGGCCGGGACACTCGCACCTCAGCCTCCCCATGTGAGCTCATCGCAGCAGTGAGGACAACACAGGGCCCCCTGGCCCCGGAAGTGGCTATGACAGGGAGCTGAGCCCTTCACCTGGGCCCGTGCCCTGCTCACCCCCACCCTGGCAGCCCTCCCGGGCGCTTACCACACACTGTCCCCTCCAGCAGCCTCCTTGGGCTCAGCCCCACCCCACAGGGGCCCGGGCCTGGCAGACAGGGGTCGGGGAGCCTGTACCTCCATGGCGGCATTGACAGCGGTATCCGAGCCCAGGCTGAAGTCGGTGCCAGGGACGTTGTTGCTGATGGTGGCCGGGATGACACACATGACGATGCAGAGCTCCTCGTAGCGCCCACGTGCCTCCACCAGCTGCAGCACCCCCTCGTAGGCCTGCAGCCGTGGGGCAGGGGCAGGTCAAGGGCAGCACCAAGGCCAGGGTGGGACAGTGACAGGCTCTGCCAGCGGCCACCCAGCCCTGCTCCCTGCTAACCTGCCACACGCCCCGTGCTGGGCGCCGAGACCCACCTGCTCAATCCCCTGGGGCTGGGCCAGGCAGTCAGTCTGGTGTCATCTCAGGATGCCCACCAGGGAAACTGGTCTCTAATGGGGTTGGGAGTCCCGTCCAACCCACTCTGGCCCCAGATCCACTCCATGAAGCCTGAAGTGGGGGTTGGCTTTGGAGGACAAGCAGGAAGGGCTGTCATTTATTTATTGTTTGGTGACAGCTTGCCCAGTGCCGGGACACCACATAAGCCATGCCATCCAACACCGACACCTCTACCGCCTCTGCCTCCGTCTTCCTCGTCCTTCTCCCGCTTCCGAGTCCCCTTCCTCCCCTGCCCGTCCCCAGCACTGGGGTTAATTCGAACCTTGTGGAGCTTTCTGGAGAAAGTCAAGAACCCACCCGAGCCCACGCATCACACTCAAACCCCGATCCTTGTGGCCCCTGCATCAGCCCAGCCGGGACACAGGTTTTCAGGACGGGCCCCTCAGCAGGAGGAGACCTGGGTCGCCCAGGGTTCTGTTCAGTACGGGCAGCTCTCACCTCAAACCCGCCGACAGCCAGCAGGGCGTGGATGCCGTAGGTGCGGATGTTCTCCACGATGGACTCCAGGTGGCCCTTGGGTAGGGTCCTGCAGTCAGAGACTCATGAACACAGTGTCCGAGGACGCGTGTCCACATTGCATCTGATCACGAAAGGGCACACCTTGGCCATTCCCGAGCCAGGCAGCAGTCCCCACAGCGCCCTGGAGGTGGCACTGTGGCTCCACACCAAGGGTCGCACAGGCCCGGCGCAAGCTGCCTGGGCACCACTCAGGGTCACCAGGCACCAGCCAGGCAACCAAGTGAACCCCCAACCCCCGGGCTCCCCACGCCACTCCTTCATGCCTGAGGCTTTCTCTCCCAACACTCAGCGGCAGGAGGGGATGCTCCCTCTGGCCCTTGCAATCCCTCAGGCTTGGAACAGGGCGGCTTCCCCTGCAGTCACACAGGGTGACTGTGCCCTCCTCATGCCCACTCCACGGAAGGGTCTCCGGCCCTGGGACAAAGGTCATCAGACGGGCTCACAGCCATAGCCAGAGTGGTGACAGTGCAGGCTGCCTGGCCCAGCAGGGCAGGGACAGACGCTGGCCAGCTTCCCTGCCACCGAGAGCCCGCTGTGGGCGTGGGGCTGCCACAGAAGCCTGCCCTGCACAGCTGAGCTCAGGCCAGGACATTCCAGGCAGGAAGGCATGAAGCCTGCTCTGGGCAGGCCACCAGCCAGAAAAGGGGCCAAGCCCAGGGACCTGAGCTGGGTTCCCTTGCTGCCCCCACTGTGGGGCCCTGAGGCCGTGCCTTGGCCCTCCTGCTCCCAGGTACCCGCAGCAGGCAGCTTACCTCTTGGTCCCCAGCATGGAGCCACCACGCCCCAACCAGCCAGCCACGTCGTGCCAGCCCACTTCTTGCACCTGTCAGGAGGAGATGCAGCTTCAGGGGCCAGTCCACGCCTCTCGACGATTCCCCCCAGGGGTGGGCCTGTGCCCGGGGGCAGGGGCCAGCCAGTGTTGGGCATCACGCCACAGGGAGAGATGTGTATCCAGGCCTGGGTGGGCACCGACACGCGGACCCAGGCCTCAGCCTCCTCCTCCAGGCAGCCGCCATCCACCGGAGACGCCCCCAGTCTGCATGCAGAAGGCCCAAGTCCTCCTTGTGTGCCCTGGCCAGACCCACCTGACCCTTGGCCAGGCCTTCGAAGCCGTCATGCACGACGTAGACCGTGTGGCCCTGGGAGATGCCGGTCCGCACCGCCGAGCGCACGGCCGCATTCATGCCGGCCGCTGGGGCCCCCACGTTCAGGATGGCCAGAGAGAAGTTGGACTTCAGAGAGAAGGGAGACGAGCATGAGGCACGGCTGGGGAGGGCACCCAAGACCTGCACAGGAGGCCAGCAGGTTCTGGAAAAAGGGGCCCAGCCCTGCCGCCAGCTTGGACGCCGCCCAGCACATCAACTGCCCTGGGAATACAGCATCTGTCCTCACTCCAAAATCCGGTGAAGACTGAAAGAGACACAGTGCAATCCCAGCACGCAGGTGGCAGAGGGGGCAGAGGGGGCGGAGGGGGCGGAGGGGCAGAGGGGCTGGGGAGACCTGGGGGTCGTTGGGGGCGGCAGGGCAGGCACCGTCATGAAGCCAGGCTTGGGGCAGGAACACAGGTCTGAGACAGGGTCTGTGCTCATGCAAGGGGCCGGCGGCAGGGGCGGGCACAGCCACAAGGAAGGAAGGAAGGGGGCCCTGACCATCCTGTTTTCTAGCAGCCACGTTAAGGGAAGGGAAGGCACAAAGACATGAAGACAGTCCCGTTAGGACTACAGTTAATTTAACCCGACAGACCCCAAACCCACTGTGTCCATGTGAATCCAGTGACGGCTGCCACCTCCTCCCCACCATCCTCTGTGCCGAGGCTCTGAACCTGGCGTGTACCCGTCACGTGCCGCACACCCCACTCGGCGGCAGCCATACCCCAGGGCCATAGCCACGCGCCAGCCCTGCTGTCCCCAGAGCCGGTCACACCCCGGCCAGGTTCTGGGTGCTTCATGGAGACCACGCTGCCCCACCACGGAGGGTGCAGCACACTGACCAGCTCTGGGATCAGCAGGAGGCTGGAGCAGCAGGGACACCCACAGATGGCCACGGAAGGAAGGGCCAGTCCCAGGCTAGGCCACGCTGCCTGCCCCAGCCTGCTGCTCTGGCTGTGGCTCAAGACCTCACTGGCCCTGACTCTCTCTACAGGACCCTCGTGGACCCCAGGACTTTAGAAACTAGCCCCTTCATCCTTGCGTTGGAGAGATCCCATTTCCTGAGGTTTTCAGCTGTTTGGGGACATTTTATTTTCCAACGGAGTTTCACTCTTGTCACCCACGCTGGAGTGCAATGGCAGGATCTCGGCTCACTACACCCTCTGCCTTCCGGGTTCAAGTGATTCTCCTGCCTCAGCCTCCTGAGTAGCTGGGATTACAGGTGCACAACACCACACCCAGCTAATTTTTTTTTTTTTTTTTTTTTTGAGCTAGAGCCTCACTCTGTTACCCAGGCTGAAGTGCAATGGCGCGATCTTGGCTCACTGCAACCTCCATCTCCTGGGTTCAAGCGATTCTCCTGCCTCAGCCTGCTGAGTAGCTGGGACTACAGGCACCTGCCACCACACCCAGCTAATTTTTTATTTTTAGTAGAGACGGGGTTTCACCATGTTGTCCAGGATGGTCTCGAAAACTCCTGACTTCAGGTGATCCACCCACCTCGGCCTCCCAAAGTGCTGGGATTACAGGCGTGAGCCACCGCACCTGGCCATCGGAGACATTTTCTACGCAATGGCTCCTTCCTCTCCTGAGCTAACCCTGTGGGCCTGACTTTATTTCCATCAACCGTTGAGAAGCAACCGCCAGCCCTGGAGCCAGGGTCCCAGCACCCGGGACCTGCCAGCCACAGCGGTGCCTGAGCCCAGGCCGAGGCTGAGCCCACCTCCCGGCTCACAGCTCGGACCCCAGCAGGAGGGAAGGCGGCGGAGGCAGGCCCAGCTACGGGGGCCAGCGAGAAGAGGCTGCAGAGTAACAGAGCCCGTTCCTCCCTCTCCGGCCCGGTCCCTGCTCTGGCCACGCCACTGTCCCCACCAGGCCGCTCCCTGCCTCACCTTCTCCTTGGAGAGCTTCTGGTGGGCGAGGAGCTTGTAAATGTTCCAGTTGTTCTCGAAGCTCCTGGAAAGGATTCAGGTCATGCCCTGCACAGCCCTGCAGCCCTGCAGCCCCGCAGCGCAGCTGTGACAGAGCCCAGGAGGCTGGTCACAGGTACACGGCCCCGGAAGCTCAGCCGTGAGGCCGTGGCCAGCGTGCATGCCCGGCAGGGCTCCTTCCACAGAAGGTGAGGACCCCCCCACAACACAAGGCCGCATCAGCCGTGCAGCAAAGCACAGGGCCGCCATCCAGCTCCAGGAAGGGCAGGCTATCTTGGTAGTAGGCGGGGGCACGGATGGGAAACCAGATGTCAAATCCAGCCTGCCCCGGGTGCCAGCAGAGCTGCAGGAAGGCAGCACCGACACCCACCACCTGCCAGCCTTCCCAGCCCCACGGGGCCACCCCAGGTCCTGGGCTTTCGTCCACAGCTTCTCAGCCCCTAGCCATGCCCAATCCCTGTGCACTGGGCCCTGCCCACTGCCGCCCAGGGTCTCCCGCAGCACCACACCTCCCTGCCCACCTCCTGTACCACCTGCAGGCCTGTTCCTCCCTCAATCTTCAGACGCAGTGCCCAGAAGGACGACCCAGGCCAGGCGTGCACAGTGCCACCACGGCACGTGCCAGCTGGCACCAAGGCCCAGCATGGAGGATGCAGGGTCCGCTGAGGGTGCTCACCTGCCGCGGAGCTGGATGGCCTCATCAAACCTCTTGTCGTCCATGGCTTTCTGCACTTCCTTGGTCTTAAGGAAGAGAAACAGAACACAGCATGTGGAGGGTGCTGCCCACACACCCGTGGCCGCTGCCCCATCCGGTGGGCCAGACGAGGGCAGATCTGGCCAGCATCTCTTAGCCCTGGGGCTGGCCCTGGCCTAGCAGCCTCTCCCTGGGAGCAGTGATCACCACCAAGGTCAGGTCTTGGGGGCCTGGCCAAGGCCAAGAGGCCCCACCCTGCCCCAGCTGCCCTCCCCTCCTTCCAGCAGCCCCAGCTCCAGGCAGGGCCACCCTGTCCCAGCTGCCCCAGTTGCAGGCCTCCAAACTTGCTCAGCCAGAGCTGGGCCCGCCCCCACACCCGGCCTCCTGGCCTCTGCCCTCCCGGCACCTTCCGCTCCCCACACCTCCCCTCCCAGGGTCCCTGCTCCAGCCACACCATCTGCCCAAGCTCCTTCCAGGGCTCAGCTCTGACCACTGGCCCCTCCTCCTCCATCCCATCTGACCACTGGCCCCTCCTCCTCCATCCCATCCTAACCCCACTCCCAGCGCTGCCCACAGAAGCTCAGTGGCCATAGTCCCTGTGCCTTCTCCCGCGTACCAGGCTCCCTGCAGCTCTGACGCACCTCTTGGGGACCATCCCAGAGAGATGTGCTCACAACCCTCCCCTCCCGGAGGCCTGGCATCCCCTGGGCCCGCCACGAGGCCCTGCCCTCTGGTGCTCCCTGTGCTAGGGCCCAAGAGTGGAGAAAGGGAGTGGAGCCAGGTGGTCGTGAGGGGACAGCCCAAGGCTTACCATCTGTACACACTCCATGAGGGGCAGCCGCACCGACTGGTTCCCCGAGAGGCTGACCACGCAGGCCGGCGTGTCGGGCGTGGCCTCCAGCAGCGCCATCACTGCCTCCATGCCCATCTTGCTGCTCTGTGGGGAGGGTTTGGGCTGGCACACCCACTTGGTCCCTCTACCCTAAGCCACATGCCCACCCTCTGCACAAACCCAGCTTCCAGAGCTTCCCATGCTGACGGAAGCTTCCAGAACAGGTGGCACCAGAGATGGAAATGCATCTGACCTGCATTCACAGCAGCACACAGAATACCGTTTCAGAGAGTCCCTACAGCCCTGCTGGGAGGCCCGGGCTGCACCTTGGGCTGCAGGGTGCCATGCAATACAACCACTCGCCAGCACTCAGTGCCATCACTGGGCACACAGGCCGCGGGCAGAGCCAGGTCCCCAGGGCCCTTCCGCTGCGACGGTTCCTTGCGTGGGGCTCTCGTGTCCTCATGTCAGGACTTTCCTGGTGTGTGTCAGCACCAGCCAAGGGGCTGGACAGTGGACACATACAGGAGCTGCCCCCAGGGACACACGGCAAAGGCAGGCCCCGCCCCACCCAGGGAACAGCCCACAGTGGGCAAGACAGCGAGGCCTGCGGTCTCCGTGGCTGTCCCATGACCGCCAGTGCGGCCCTGGAGCAGCCTGGCCGCTGGACCCGAGGGGCCCCAGGCAGCTCTCCGTGGTCCACACAGGTTTCTTCATCTCGCAAGTGACGTGCAGGCAGCTCCTTGTTCCAGGCACTCTCTCAAGGACACTGTTTTGGGGGCAGCCTCAGAGACACCCCTCACGCAGGGTGAGGCTCCTTGGAGAAGTCCCAGTTACCACTGCGTGTGCTAGGTCACCGGCCCTCTTCGTGGCACTCAGTGGGAATACAGGCTCAGGGAGCACAAAAACGCTGGTGCTCTGGGTGACAGCCACGGCTGGGGGTGATCAACTGTCCTTTCTTTCAGACCCAGCGTCAGGCATCCAAGACACTGGCTGGAAAACCCAGCAGCCTGCAGGCAGGGAGCGCACGGCCAGCCCGGTCACGGCAGCGGCATTTCCGCCACACAGGCACTGCAGCAGTGGCTGGCCTGCCCTGATGTCCCAGGCCCCTTGAAAGGCTCTTCTGAGTGAGCCTGAGGCCTCACAGAGGGGCGGCGGCTGCCTGGCCAGGTCAGCGGGGCAGCTCTCTGAAGAAGTGTCCCCTCTGTAGAGTGGACCCTGTCCAGCACTGTGGGTTCCCTGGGAAGACTCGGCACAGGAGTCACAGGGCCGGGCGCAGTCACCTGGTCTGCCTCAGCACGGCAGTCACATGCCAGGTAGAGTCATGGGGCCGGGCACAGTGACCTGCTCTCCCTTAGCACAAGTCCCACCTGCCTGGCAGTCTCTGGCCCCGCCCGAGAGGGTGACCACCCTCACACACTGGCATTTTGCCTTCCATGGGGCCTTCCTGGCCCCAGACCTGTTCCATTTGGCTCCAACTTGATTCCCATTTTCCAGAAGACAAAGTGAGACCCAAAGGTGATCAGGGATGACGGTGGTGAGGCCAGGCCAGACCCTGTGCACTCCCTCCCAGTGCTGGGTTCCTAGACCACGATGCTGCGGGCACCACGGGCACCACCCTCTGACCACCCGGCCCCCTCTCCCAGGGCCTGCCCCCAACCGCCAGGAGGGTCTGCGGCCCCAACTGCTGCCATGTGGGGCTGGCAGGGGGTGGGGAGAACGGCCAGGAGGCACGGGCCGGTGGGGGTGGTCCCCAGGTCTGAGTTCCCTACACCTGCAAGGGAATGGAAAAGCAGGCCTTGCTCTCCCCTAGGAGGAGAAACAGCTTGAGGAAACACCCACCCCACACACCCACACTGACACACACACAATGACACACACCCACACTGACAGCCTCACAGACACACATACATTCACACTGACACACACCCACACACTGAGACACCCACACTGACACAATGATACCCACACTGACACACACCCACAATGACACACACAAAGACACACCCACACACACATTGATGCGCATACCCACATTGACACACACCCACTGACACTCCAACACTGACACACATACCCACTGACACAAATACACATTGACACACAGACACACACAAAGACACACACACCCACTGACATACACACACTGACACATATCCACACTGACACACCAACACATATATACCCATGCAGACCATACATCCCCCATGCATACTCACACATACAGACATGGACACTCATACACCCACACTGACACACACACACATATCCACAAGGACCAGACAGACCCGCAAGGACCATACACCCCCCCATACATACCCACACACACACACACATAGACACTCACGACACACCCACAAGGACCACATACCCCCACGCATACCCACACATACACAGACGTGGACACACACACTCTCACACTGACACACACCCACAAGGACCACACAGACACACCCATGACCACACACCCACCCATGCATACCCACACACACAGACACACCCACACTGACACACCCACAACACACACAGACACACCCGCAAGAACCACACACCCCACACACATACCCCCACACACAGACATGGACAGTCACCCACACTGACACACATACCCATGAGGACCACACACACCCCACGCACACCCACACCCACATACACACAGACATGGACACACATCCACAGCCACGTGGACACAGTGCACATGCCAGGCTCACAGGCATGCTGCCCACACCCACATGCACACACCCCGCTCATGCACCCATCCAGCAGGGCAGGGTGATGGCCACTTACCAGGACTCGGTCGAAGGCGGAGGGTGTCCCTCCCCGCTGCACGTGGCCCAGCACAGTCACTCGGGTGTCAAAGCCCAGCCTCTGAACCACCAGCTGTAGGACAGGGGAAGGACCAGCCTGAGCCCGGCCCACCCGGCCTAGATGCGCAGGGGATCTGCCCCGTGGCCGCCCCCAGGCCCACACGCACGTCCTTCACGTAGCTGGACGAGATGGGCTTCCCATTGCGGTCAATGGCACCCTCAGCGATGATGATGATGTTCAGTCGGGACCCTCGGCTCCGAGTCTGGGTCAAAGGCAGGACAGGGATCAGCCACCAGGTGGGGAAACCTGACCCAGACACAACCCTCAGACCCCAGGAGCTCCCCTGGGGCCACCATCCCCAACCCACGTGGGCCAGGGCACAACCCCTACCCAGCAGGAGGAAAGCGGACCGGGAGAGCCAGGGCAGAGATGAGGCCACTAGGACCCCCACCCTCTTGCAGGTGGTGAACCAGAGAGCTCTGCCCGAAAGCCTGGGGAGGGCAGCAGGGAGGAAGGGGCCTTGGGGCTGGGCCCAGCACCCATACAGCTGGCGTGAGGCCCGTGTCTGGCAAAGGCTTCCAGGTGGGAAGATGCTCAGGGCTGCGGCTCCGTGGGGGGCAGGGCAGAGGGCAGAGGGCAGAGGGCAGAGAGCCTGCCCAGGCTAGCCTGTGCTACTTGGAGCCCCGTGAACCTCCATCTGCTCATCCTTATAATCAGGGGCCTCACATTGCTACCTCCAGCCAGGGCTCCCTGGACACCCTGTCCTGAAGCCACCATGGATCCACACTGGTACACGTGGCAGGCCCCTGCCTCAGCACCTTACACCCCAGCCGTGGCCCAGCTCTCCAGGAACTAAAGGGCTTTCCAGCCATCTACTTCTTCAGTGACCCAACAAACATTTGTGAGACTCACTCTGAGTCACAAGCCCCATGTTTGCCCCACCATGGGCCACAGAGCCTCCTACAGGGACAGGGTTGGAGCAGCTCAGGCAGGGTCCAGGTGTGATGGGAATGGAGGGCTGCCTGGAGGAGGCGGCGCCAGTGCAGGTGAGGTCAGACACCCAGAAGCTGGGCTGCAGGTGGAGCAGGGGAGCTGCACCACCCTCCCTGCCCCAGTACACCCTGGGCAGTGGGCAAGGCGGGAACCCACGTTACTGGGGAAGCTGAGGCTCTCAGCCAAGGCCTGAGCCGCTCACAGAGCAGGAAGGAGCGAGGCAGGCCGACCTCCCATCCAGGCCACTTCCAGGAGGGCTCAACCTGAGTCATAGACATAAGCCAAGGCCAAGGTCCCACTGTAGCCAGTGGGGCAGGGGGGCACCCCAAGAGGAAAGTCCCACCCTAGGAGACAAGGCCCCTCACAGGACCTGCCCTCGGGCAGCCTCCCCTGCAGGGCTCCGTCTCCGCCCGGCCTCTGAGCTCCACTGAGGAGGGTTCCAGAAGCCAGGTCATGACCCCTGGCCTCACCCACTGCCCTCTGCCAGGCAGAGATAGAACTAGAATCCACACAGATGGGAGTGATACTGCCACCTTCACATGGGGACAGGCACATCCTGTCAGCCCAGACCCACCCTCTGCTCCAGGGCTGGTGCCGCTGGTCCTGCCTCAGCCTCAGAGCACAGAGGACAGAGCCACGGGGCCCCTGGGCTTGCCCTGCGTGGCGGGGTGTGGGCCAGGACAGCCTGAGTGGCCCACACCTCTGCTCCACCATTGACCCCAGCCCACAGAGGGGCCGGCCTGCCTAGTTGAGGGGCCCCTATTTGAAGGGTCTCAGGGTCCACAGGGCAGAGTGTCAACCACGCTGCAAGGGAACCAGAGGGCAGCACTCCAGGTAACCCTACTCCAGGCACACCCCTCCCCACCAAGCATCCCCCACCTTTCCCAGAGGAGGTCTCGGCCTCCCAGCAGCCTCCTCACCCTCTCCTGCCTCCAGGACCTCCTGTCCATTCAGTGGCTACAGGCACTTTCAGCACATATCCCCAGCTTAGAACCCACCCCCAGGCCCTGACTGCCCTCAGGGGAAGTCCCTGCTCCCCACCTGCCCAGCTCCTGGCCTCGCCACCCCAGGGCTTCGCCACCCCAGGGCCCCACCACCCCAGGGCCCCGCCACCCCAGGGCCCCGCCATCTGGACCTCACTGGGGCCACTCATCCTCACAACCAGCCACCTCCCACCGGCCCAGGCTCAGCGGTCCCCCCACAGGAAGCAGCCTCACCACGCTCCCCACACTGAGCCTGGGATGGCGGTGGCCTGAGTGACCCTGTCCGCCTCCTGCCCACTGGGAGCAGGACCACAAGTGCCTCAAGGAGGTCAAGCCTGTAGCCCCCGACTCCTTGCATGTCCCACCCTCAGGGGCACCTGCAGCTGCTGTTGAAACAGTGAGTGATGGATCAGTTGGCCAAAGCTGGTCCCCAAACCCCAGGGCGCCAGGTGCCCCAGGACACCTGCGCCCCCGGCGACGATGGCACCCACCTCACCCAGCCTCTCGCACATGAAGTTCTCCCAGCCATCCTCAGGCGGGGACTCAGGGATGAACAGCCAGTCGGCCCCCGAGGCCAGCGCAGACACCAGTGCCAGGTACCTGGAGGGGCGGGCACCTGCTGGCTCAGGACCCTGCGGGGGATCACGGGGGGAGCGTCCCCGCCCCCTGCAGGCCTGACTCTGGGGGGCAGCTTCTCGATCTCTCCCGGCCCCCGCCTGGCTCTCTCACACCCGTGGTGTTAACTGAACCCTAGAAAACGCCACACCTGTCACTGCGCCCAGCAGCACCCTGCCCACCCCAGCGGGCCAGGAAGCCCCTCCTCACCCACAGTGCCGGCCCATCACCTCCAGCACGAAGGTCCTCTGGTGGCTGCAGAGATAGACAGGAGTAGGCATCAGTGCCAGCCACGCGGCCCTGACAGCCCCATCCCCTGCGGGGTGCCCAAGGGACGCAGTAGATGGAGAAGCAGGCAGGGGACAGCCCCTTCTCAAATCAGGGCTGCTCAGGCTCTGAGCTAAGGCTGGGTTCCTTCCAGCCATTGGGCTGGTTTCGACTGACCTGCTCCAAAGCCAAGGGTCAATCGCCAAGCCCAGCCCAGGCCAGCCCAACCAGGACATCCTCTGGGGCCATCACCCCCCAGGGCAAGCAGCTGCCCCACAGAGGGGGCTGCATAAAGGCCCCTGGCAGCGTGGGCGTGGACCCCACTGTGCATCCCCCCCAGCTGGGGGCTGAGGGTGGATGGCCTGGATGCTGGGGCCACCAGAGTGGCCTTCCGATGGCCGTCACCCCGAGGCCGCCTCACCACCGAGCGGGGAGGACGGGACCCTGAGCCAGCCCACTGGCACCAGCCTCGCTCACCTCTGGGCGGTGGTGGTGATGGCGTCGATGACCTCCATGATGCGGTGCAGGGCCGAGTCGGTGCCGATGGTCATGTCTGTGCCGCAGAAGTCGTTATCGATGGAGCCCACCAGGCCAGCAATGTTCAGGTGCGAGTAGGTCTGGGCCGTGGACTCGGAGATCTTACCTGGGCCAGGAGCAGTGGGACGGTCTGGCTGAGGCTCCAGGGCCCCACCGCAGAGCCAGAGACCCCTCTCCTGCTGCCCTTCCCCCATCCCAGGCATGCAGCCTGGCAAGGCCCGGAGTCCCAGGCTCAGCCTCCTCCTGCTCGAACCCTGCAGCAGCATGGCTGGACCCGCTGGGGCTGAGTGCAGACGGGGACCTGTGGGGTGCCCTGCAGAGCAGCGACGGCCTCACCTCAGGGTCCCCCACACCAGAGACACGGAACACACAAGGTTCCAAGAGGCCACTGTCCAAGCGGCAGCCTCAGGACTCTGTGTTCTGTGTCACCAGGACTTTAACTCTGTTCTGTGGACTCTGACCACGCCTGTCCAGAATCTCTCTGGGATCAATCACAGAGACTTGTCCGTGCCACGCAGGGGGAGCCACGCAGGGGGAGCCACGCCAGCCTCCACCAGGCCAGGCACTGCCCGGGTCCCTCCTTCAGGCTTACGCACTGACCTCCTCCTCTCTGGGAGACGTCTGAGCTCGCGCTGGCATGCACCACACCTCCCCGGCCAGCGGCCACACAGCCCCTCATCTGCCTCAGGGCACCCAGGGCTCCCTCCTTCCTCTGTTCTGCCCATTCCCACACCTGCCAGCAGCGGAAAACAAAACCCCACGGCCTCCAGCATGCCCGGGCGCAGACCCACCTTCTGCCACCAGCTCCTCCAGCAGGCTGCCCCACTCGCTGCGGAAGATGTTGGCGCCCGTGAGGCTGCCGTCCCCACCAATGACACACAGGTTGGTGATGCCACGCTGGACCAGGTTGTAGGCCGCTGCCCGGCGGCCCTCCCGTGTGGTAAACGCCTTGCATCGGGCGCTGCCAATGACAGTGCCACCCTGCACAGAAGAGGCCGGAAACCTCAGGAGGGACGGCCGGCATCAGGCGGGCCCTGCAGGTCAGCAGAGGGATCCCAGGACTGGGCGGCAAGGGGATGGGCATGCCTGAGAGGGAGACGGAGAGGCCCAGGTTCTCCAGAAACCTGACGGGGCCCCGCCTCCCTGTGCCTTATTCCGTGGACAGAAAGAGGAGGACGACATCCGGCCCTGGGATCTGGAAGCCCACGGTAATGGAGTGGAAGGCGTTGAGATGGAGAGCACAGTACACGCGTGCACGCACACTGCACACGCAGGCCCCCACACGCATGCACGCACGCTGCACGCGCAGGCCCCCACACGTGCACACTTACGCCACACGCAGGCCCCCACACACGTGCAGGCACACTGCACGCACACTCCACACACAGGCCCCCACACACATGCACACACTGCACACGCAAGCCCCCACACACATGCACGCACACACCACGCACAGGCCTCCACATGCGTGCACACACAATGCACTCGCAGGCCCCCACACACATGCACACACTGCAAGCGCAGGCCCCCACACACGTGCACGCACGCTGCACGCGCAGGCCCCAACACCCGTGCATGCACACGCCACGCGCAGGCCCCCACACGCGTGCACACACTGCACGCACAGGCCCCCACACATGTACACGCATGCTGCACATGCATGCCCCCACACACGTGCACACATGCCACACGCAGGCCCACACACACGTGCATGCACACTGCACACACACTCCACATGCAGGCCCCCACACACATGCACACACTGCACACGCAAGCCCCCACACACATGCACGCACACACCACGCACAGGCCCCCACATACGTGCACACACAATGCACGCGCAGGCCTCCACACACGTGCATGCACATGCCACGCGCAGGCCTCCACACACGTGCACACACTGCACGCGCAGGGCCCCACACACATGCACGCTTACACCACGTGCAGGCCCCCACACCCATGCACGCACACACTGCACGCGCAAGCCCCCACACACGTGCACGCACACTGCACGTGCAGGCCCCCACACACGTGCATGCACACTGCACACGCAGGCCCTGCACCAACTCGGGTAACTGGCTGGTGCCCCCAGGGCGTGAGCCTCAGCAGCTCCAGGTGCGATCACATGGCCCTCAGAGCCAGCCTCTGCCGGGGCATCCCCAGAACCCAGCACAGTCACATCTCCAGGCCCTCCTGGCCCCTGGCAAACCCCATGACCCTGTGACCCAACCACTCCATGGCAGCAGATGACACAGCCAGCCTGAACCTGAGCCCCTGTGGGATGGGGTATGTGTGTGTGTGACTCCAAGTACCTGTGTCTGTAATGTTTCTGTATGTGTACCTGTGTGTGCATCTGTGTGTCTACGTGTGTATCTGTGTATTTGTCTACATATGTCTATCCCTATGTGTATGTCTGTCTCTGTATATGTGTGTGTGCACGCTGCTGTGTGTCTGTGTCTGTACATTTCTGTATGCATGTCTGTGTGTGCGTGTCTGTGTCTGGGGGTGTGTATGTGTGTGTCTGTATGCATGAGTCTGTCTCTGTGTCTGTGTGTGTGTGCACATGTCTATGTCTGGGTATGTGTGTGTGTCTGTGTCCGTGTGTATGCGCATCTGTCTCTGGGTTTGTGTGTCTGTGTGTGTGCGCATGTCTATGTCTGGGTATGTGTGTGTGTTTGTGTGTTCACGTGTCTGTCTCTGTGTTTGTGTGTCTGGGTGTGTGTGTGTGTGTGTGTGCATGACTGTGTGTGTGTGCAGGTGTCTGTCTGTGTGCACACATGTGGTCTGTGTGCCTCTGTGTGTGCGCATCTTTGTGTATGTGCATCTGTCTCTGTGTATCTGTGTGCACGTCTGTGTGTGTGTGTGTATATGTCTGTGTGCACATCTGTCTCTGTGTGTCTGTCCATCTGTGAATCCATGTGCACGATGCATCCGAGCTCCCCGGCCTCACCAGCTGGATGATGTTGGAGACACTCAGCCAGTTGGCCTGCTTGATGTTCTCACCTCCCTCCACGAGGCCCTCGTAGCCCTGAAATCAGAGCGGGGCAGGCATGAGACAGGCGGCCCTGTGGCAGCTGGCAGCAGGTGGTCCAGCAGCAGGACTGTCACCCCACCAGCAGAAAGCAGGCTGGGGGTGGGGGGTGCTGACTGAGGCCCCACCGCTCCCGGGGCCTGGGGTAATGGGGACCGGGTACCCCACATGGGGCTCCAGACACCCTCTGCACGGCCAGCAAGTCTGTGTGTCCAGGGTGTGACTGCTAAGCACTTTGGTGCAGGGGCCTGGCTGAGCTCCCTCACCCCCTAGATCCACACAGGCAAGACCAGCACCCCGAAGCCCCTGGCGGAGCCCGCCCTCCGGCTCCTGGGAGTGCAGCCTAAGTCTGCCTGTTCTGAGCGTCGCAGAAATGGCGCCTCAGACACCTCCGTGTCTGGCTCCTTCTGTCCCCTGAAGTCCTCCTGCACATGCGACCGGCGAGGTGCACGGCGCTGGCTCTTGCCGTGTGGCGACCGCATGAACAGCGCAGGCTCCCATGTGCCCACCAAAGCGGGTGGCTGAGAACACACACCTCCCTGCAGGGATGCACCCATTTCAGCCACACCCCCGCCTGAGGGGGGTCGTGGGTCCAGTGGACCCAGTGGCCATCGTCCATAGGGCTGACCAAACCCCAGACAGGGCTCCAGGCTCTGCGTCCCGCCACGCTGGCCACATGGGGCCTTCCATCCCGGGGCTGTGGACCCGCCCCTCGTGCGGTTCTGTCCAGGATTTCCCAGATGGTGCCTGCACAGCTTCCATGCCACATGCCCATTTCCTGCCGCAGGGCTGGCCGTCTCTCGTTGTTTAAGGGGAGGGCTCTCATGACTGTTTCACTAAGGGTGCAGAGAGGAGAAGGGCGGCCTCCTCCATGCAGCCCCCAGCCCCTCATGACAGCAGCAGCTTCTCCAGGCCGTGAGATGAAGCACTGGCGGCGCCACTCTCAGCCCTGGGCGATGCCAGCGGTACCCTGTGCCTCTGCTCCTCCCTCTGCCTCCTCCCCCACCGGGTGTCAGGGCTCTGGGGGCCAGGAGGAAAGTGCCTCAACCAGGCAGTGAGTCAAGGGACAGTGCACACCGAGGGGCGCGAGAGGGGCTCCACTCTGGCCATGGTGGGCTCACAGCCTGACAGCCTCCCACCCTCACCAGCTGGGTTGCGGGGACAGGTGCCCTCGCTGCATCTCAGGGGTGATATGAGGGATCACAGAGCTACTTCCTCTGGCTCAGGCCAGGCCAGCCTGGCCCCCTCTGGTGGTACCAGTCCCCAGCCAGGCACAAGGAAAACCAGAAAATGATTCCAAACCCACAGCCCCATCTGAGCAGAAGGCACCACACACAGCTGCCTGCAAAACTCAGGACCTAACACGCAGCCCAGGCGCCAGCCAGGCTCCTGCCCCACTGGGTGGAGAAGACGGCAGGCATGGCCAGCCCAGCAGTCCCCATGGACCCCACAAGGCCAGGGGCTCGGGTCTGCTGGAATCAGTCTCAGACACAACCTCCTCCTACTTTGGGAACCTTCTGGAAGCTCTAGGTTCCCCCCGCCCCACTCGCTTTGTCTCTGTATCTGTCCTCACAGGCCTAGCTCACCTTCCCCCTCCTTCCCCTCTCGTCCTGCCCCCTCCCCTCACCCCTGCAGGCCCGGCAGGGTACTTCCCACTCTGGGATCCGCCTGGGAGGGTAAGAGCAGCTGCCTCCCGAGCCCTCCTTTGTGTCAGAATTGAGAAGGGTTTTCACCTGCAAGGCCAGCCTCTTTCTGCCCCAACAGCCCCAAGAGGAAGGGATCGGTCTCCCTGTTGAAGGAAACCAGTGCTGGGGCTCAAATGAGACCCAAAATGCAGAGTCTGATGTGAACTGACGCAGCACAGGTGTCCCCAACCTCCCCCTCCTGCATCTCCACTCGACCCTCCGCCTCCTCCAAGCTCGGGATGCAGCCGCTCCCTGAAGCCCCCACATCAGCCTAAAGCCCACAGCTGCCGAGGAAAGCATGGTGGCAGTCAGTCCCTTCCCTGCGTTTCCATGCGCTGAGGTCATCACAGGAAGAAAGACTCGTGTCTGCCAACACACCTGGGCAGGTGGTCACCAGGGCCAACAGATGCTATCCAAGCCCACTGAATCCCCTAAAAATCATTGATGGCCAGGCGCGGTGGCTCACGCCTCTAATCTCAGCACTTGGGAGGCAGAGGCAGGTCAATAACCAGAGGCCAGGAGTTCAAGACCAGCCTGGCCAACATGGTGAAACCCCATCTCTACTAAAAATACAAAAATTAGTCGGGCATGGTGGTGGGTGCCTGTAATCCCAGCTATTCAGGAGGCTGAGGCAGGCGAACTCTCTAGCTTGGGCAACAGAGTGAGACTCTGTCTCAGAAAAAAGAAAAAAAGAGAAAGAAAAACACTTATTACCTGCCTAGAATCATCCAGGCTGCCCATGCCCCTTTCCCCGGGAGGAGGGCAGGTCAGCATCTTCGCGCCACCTCCCCATGACTGTTCACAGTGCGTGTCAGCAACTTCTCCCTAGTGATCCACCTGTCGCAAGTGGATTTTTCCAAGAACCTTCACAGGACGGAGGGGAAGCCTTCCTGTGGCTCCTACAGCGAATGTCTCGCCTCCAAAGATGCCTCTTCGATGTGGATGTTTCTGAGCTAAGCCCACTAGGCAGCAGGTGCATAGAGGCGCTCAGCCTTGCCTCCCTTCGAGAGAAAGGCAGGACAGAGCATCCCCAGATAGGCTCCTCCTGCTCCCGCCTGGACAGGACGTAAATGCCTTCACAAGCCTCCCCACCCAGAGACAGCCCCGAGGACCTGCGCCCACCCCACTTCATTCCTTCCTCCCTCCCTAAACTCACCCTCCTGTATCTCCCCACC
The DNA here is from genome assembly GCA_963573385.1 of Cacajao melanocephalus. Taxonomy (NCBI): domain Eukaryota; kingdom Metazoa; phylum Chordata; class Mammalia; order Primates; family Pitheciidae; genus Cacajao; species Cacajao melanocephalus. Next base: position 52,037 of record CAUYLG010005937.1, on the reverse strand, counting down.
TCCCAGAGCCTCACACTGCGCCCCTGTGCCCCGCGGCTTCTCCAGCGCACTGGTCTCTGCTGGGATCTGCAGAAGCCAGGACTCCAGGCACGGCCCAGCGCCTCTTCCCCTCTCCTAGGACACACCCTGCGCTGTGAACCTGTTTTCTGTCTTTTGCTGCAGGAGTCTGTCCCAACCACGAATGTATGGGGGTTCAGGAAAACCCTCATTTCTCCCCTTCGCCACTTAGAAGAAGAAACTGAAGGTCGAGCAGGTGGTGGGAACGGCTTGCAGTGACACAGCCCATCCTGCCTGGAGGCCTTGGCCCCCACACCCAGCTCCCCACACCCAGCTCCCTGGGGCTCTGAGACCTGCTTCCTAATCCCATACTGCCAGGGCCCCAGCACCACCCCAGCCTGGTCACAGGGAGCGGAGGGGCCTGCACAGGCCACTCACTCATTCTTTGCTTCGCCCGCTCATTCATTCACACAGGCCTGTAGAGGGAGGGCTGGGCGGTGGCCGCTCCCTGGGGCCAAGGTGAGGGAACTGAGACCCAGGGCGGTGAGCAGTGAGCAGGTGGGGTTGAGCCCTGGAGGCAGAGCTGAAGTTGCTACATTTTATGTAAACAGCTACGTTTTATGTAAAAAGTGGCAACAAAGTAACAAAAGGCCATCAGAAAACCACAGGACAAGAATGCACAGGCTGAGAGAGAACCTGGTGTGGCCCAAGTGTGTGAATGCCCTATGTGTGCAAGTGTGTGTGTGTGTGTGCAAATGCCCAGATGGAGGGCGAGCCTCAAATCTCCCACGGGGAGCTGGGGCTGAGGCAGGGGGCACTGGCTGCTCATACAGGAACACCCTGAACGTGGACACCGCCGAGCTGCTGCCAGGGGCTGGTGGCGGCTGTTCCCCAGGTTTGGGTGGTGAGGCAGGAGGCAGGAGGCAGAGGCGGTGGGTGGGTCTCTGACCCATTCACAGAGGCCTCGGGGCGGGACAAGGGCCCAGGCTGGGGGACACCAGGCAGGGGTGTGGTGGGTGGCGTCTGGCCCCTGGCACAGATCATGTCCGACCAACCCCCAGATGGAGGTCCCTGGTTGAACGCTGACCAGCCATCACTGGAGGCAGGGCCCGGGCTCCGTCTCCACTCGGCTCCTTCGCTGCCCGCAGGCCCGGCTCCTGCAGCCTCTGAGCCTCCAGCCCAGGGGGTCAGCTCTTCTCTTCTTTCCACAGATGCCTCTCGCCGGGCCCCAAGCTCCCCCTCGCGCTCCCCAAGACCAGGTACCCATCAGCTCCTCCCAGCCAGGACCACCCAGTCTCCCAGGGGGACCCACACAGAACATACCTTGGCCCACACCCCAGAAGGCCCCACTCCCTGCACACACGCAGCCCACCTTGGCCTTACCTCGTAGATGAGGAAGACTTTGGCGCCCACATAAATGCCCATGCGCGTCACGGCCCGGACGGCAGCATTCATACCTGCAGAGGTCGGGGCAGACCTGTCAGTCCAGCCTGAGATGCAAGGCCTGGACGCCCTCCCCAGCTCAGAGGGCAAGGGGTAGGGGAGGCCTGGATACCTGCCCCATCTCAGAGGGCAGGGGGTTGGGGAAGCCTGGACACCCTCCCCATCTCGAAGGGCAGGGGGAGGCCTGGACACCCTCCCCATCGCAAAGGGTAGGGGGTGGGGAGGCCCTGGACACCCTCCCCATCTCAGAAGGCACCAGGCCAGGAAACTTCTTGCGGACAGCCCTGGGCCCCTGGGTGGAGCTTCAGGTGAACCCAGCAGGCTCCAGGCGTCAGCTTCTGAGCACCTGGAGTCCTGATGCCAGAGATAAACTGGGAGCATCCTATGTGGAGCATGACCACCAGGTGTGTGCGCACGTCCCGAACTCCACACCTCACTGCCCTAACCTCTGCCACGGAGCCCCCACCCTCACAGGCCACAGAGTCAGGCCTTTATCACAGACCAGTAAAAAGTGGGGCGGGTGGAAAAGAGGGCAGCACCTCCCACACCGGCCCCTGTCCCAGATGTTCAGGCCATGGCATTAGGGTGGAGGTGCCCAGGAAACACCCCTGGGCACTGAGGAAAGTGCCCCCTGAACTAGGCACAGGCTCCTACCCCCGCAATGAGATGGAAGACTGAGAACAGAACCCCTCCAGCCCCAGCCACCCAGGAAACAGCACTGCCCTGCTCCAGGGCCTCGGGCACCCTCGCCCCCCAGCCTGGACAGGACGCTGGTGTCACCAGGCTCTGCGGTCACCTCCTCTTTCCTGTCCCCTCGCCCTGGGCTCCTGGGACTGCAGTGAAAGAAACAGCCCGTCCCAGTGGGGGGGCCTGCAAAGCCGACACTGACGGGGAGGTGGCACACAGGAAACGCTGGTGCTGACGTACCCTACACCTTCTTCCCGAGAGCCTGCATCACAAAAGACAGCCATGATTTCATACAAAAGGGGCACCCGAGACCACCTCATCCTCAGAGTGGAAGCAAGAAGCCCAGGCCGGCGGCCGGGGTCCCCACTCTGAGCAGGGGCTGGGCTGGGTCACAGACGGCGCTCAGCTTGGGCTTGCTTCTGGGACCAGCCCTGCTCTTCCTGCCTCCCTCCCAGCACCTGCACCATGACACCTGTCCCAAGATGCAGGTCATCTGGCCCAAGCCTTGTGCCCCTCAAAAGCCCCTGCCCTCCCGCGGCCCTGCACTCGCAGAGGGCGAAGGTGCTGACTTGCTGAGGACTCCTGCCAGAACCTCGGCAGCGCCCTTGAACATGGAGAACCCCCCAGAGGACTCTCACCCTCCACCCTGGTTACACAAGCCTCCCAGCCTGGGCAGGGGCTCGGCGGGAGGGGGCAGGTGTGAGGTGAGGCCTCAAGCCTGGAGAAGCCCCAGGGACTGGCGCATTGCGCAGGGTTCCCACGCAGCATGCTGGGCATCTTCCACCAGCCATACTACAGGGACCCACCGAAGTCCCAGAGAGAGGGTGAGGGACCTTCCAGAGCCCAGCAGGTGACAGCAGAGCCAGGACTCACCCAGACCCATCCTCGGGCTCAGCAGGCAGCCCTCCCCCCACCCAGGAGCCAGGGGATCCTGAGCCCCGGCAGGCAACTGGGAGGAAGGGGCACACACATCAGGACGGGCAGAGCACGGAGCCTGCAGGCAGCTGGAGCTGCCCACACGGGCAGATTCCCCACTTGAGCAAGCAGCCCCGTCTCTAAAGGAACAGTGCCTGCCTCACATCCACACACAGATGGCAGCGGGGCTGCGGCAGCTGAAACCGGGTGGGATCCCAGCCAGCATCCCCCACACACCCGAGAGCCAAGCACCCCAGGCACCCAACAACCAGAAACACCCAGAACAGCAGAGTCCTGCTGCCTGAGGCTGGGCATCCAAGGCGGTGCTTCAGCTGCAGGCTCCCTGATCCCACCCTCACGGGAGTTGGGGGCAGTGAAGATTGGCTCAGCCACAGCCTGCCGGAGCTTCGTGGCTTCCTCACCCTCCCTGCAGACCTGGTCCCAGCACGGGTCCAAGCCCAGCTCTGGCAGGGTGAGGAGAGAGGGCAGGAGCAGCATGCCCAGGGTGCCACCCAACCACAAGCCTCTCTGTCTCCCCAGCTCCGGGTGGAGTCCGGGTGCCGCCAGGCGGGTCAGCCCAGGGTCACAGCCATCTCAGCAGCCGGCCTGGTGGGCTGGTCAGGGGGCCTGGGAACAGCAAAGGGGCCCCAGGGTCAGCCTGTACCCCAGGCTTCCAAATGTCTTCAGTTGCTCTGCAAAATAAAACACGCTTTGACACCCAGAGACAATGAAGCTGCCAAAACCAGCTTCACGCTGAGCCCTCAGAAGAACAAAGTGCCCCGTTATAGGAAACTCTGGATTTAGAACAGGACTGGCTGTGCCCTGAAGGAGCGCTTTCTGTCAACCTCATTGGAAGCTGTCATCTTCAACAGGCCTCTTTAATGGCCCTTTAATCGGCTTTCCTTTCTCAAAATAAACCCCAGGCAGCGGTCTCCAGCACCCACAGTCAGAGGGCAAGCAGGATGACGGGCCTGCTGCTGCCTACCAGCTGGTGACGGACACCCCGCCCAGGAAAAAAGGCTAGAACGAAATCGATGTCTGCGTTTGGGCGCTGGTTCCCGAGGTGACCTTTCCTCACCATTAGCTCCTGGGCAAGAAGGCAGTGATCATAAAATGGTTCCAGGCTCAAGTCACAACGTTTAACAATCAGCTAAGGACGTTTAATGATCAGCTAAGGATGTAAACATGAGCCTGAAGGCTCCAAACAGGGAGGTGATGTCGGGGAGGTGTGGCAGGCCAGGGAGCCAAGTCCTCACCTGCAGTGACAGGAAACCAAGGTCCAAACGCACCGGCCAGGGAAAGGCAGGGCGCCGTATTCTGCAGGGCCAGGGAGGGGGTGCTCGACAAACGGCCCAGAGAATTAAAAGTGCCCAGGCCAGAGCGAGATGAAGGTGGGCACAGGCAGGCTGGGCTGTTTTTTGTTTCAAGTCCTTTTTTTTTAAGAAAGAATCTCGCTCCGTCACCCAGGCTGGAGTGCAGTGGCTCGATCTCAGCTCACTGCCACCTCCGCCTCCCGGGTTCAAGCGATTCTCCTGTTTCAGCCTCCCCAATAACTGGGATTACAGGCACATGCCACCATACCTGGCTAATTTTTGTATTTTTAGTAGAGACGGGGTTTCACCATGTTGGCCAGGCTGGTCTCAAACTCCTGATCTCAGGTGATCCATCTGCCTCGGCCTCCCAAAGTACTGGGATTACAGGCGTGAGCCACTGCGCCCGGCCTGTTTCAAGTCTTCTAGCTACCTTTGCACAGGCTGTTGTCTAACAGACATCCTTGAACAACGCCTCCCCCTGCTCGACAGCACGGACCCCTGGCCAATAGGAAGGGCATGACCCAGAGCCACACAGGACAGGACTTCTGGGCTGGATGGAAGGAACTTGCAAGGTCGCCTGTCTCATTCACAACCCCCCTTTTCACAGAAGGGGAAACAGAGGCCTGAGAAGTCTCAGGACTGGGCAACACTGGCAGAGTGGTGAGGCTGGCTGTTCCCACACATCTAACAAACGCAGGCTTCCCCATCGGGGCAGAAAGCGCCTCCCAGTCCCTGCTCTCCTGCTGCCTGGCTGACACAGAGGGCACAGAGAAGGGCACACTAGGCCATGGGTTTCCCTCGCCCAGGGTCAGCCTTTCTTGGAAGGCAGTGGAGGCTCGAGAAGGAAAACAGAGCATCCACCACGGGGAGCTGCATTGCAGCAGCAGTGGGGGCCGGGGAGAGCCCCGAAGACTGCCTTTCAGAACTCATGAGACAGAAGGGCTCTGGTTCCGTCCAGAATGCCAGCTGGCTCATCTTACTGGCCCCTGATAGTCCTCACCCAGAATGCCAAATATCGCATCCTACTGGCCCCCGATCGTCCTCCCCACATCAGCCCCAGCCCTGAACTAGGGAAGTGTGTGGAGTCCTCCTCCCTCACAGAAAACCACCTATTCCCTGTCCACGCGTGGGAGGCCCCACAGAGAGACACTGCAGCTGCCTCGGGGCTTGGTAAGAGAGGACATTTAGAGGAAGGAACGGGCCCAGCTGGGATGGCATGATCGGCCAGCAGGTGCACTGTGGGCACCCTCCTAGCTGTAGCCAGGAAGCGCTGCCCACCCCACGTCAGGCAGTGGGGCCAGGCTGGCCAGTGGGAACCCACAACTCAGGCGGAGATGGGAGCCCGCCCAGCCAGCCGGCCAGCCCCCCGGCCAGGAGGGCCTCTCACCTCCAGACCCTCCGCCAGCATCCAGAACCACCTGTCACCCTGGGTGCCCCTCCCAACTGGCCCAAGACCCACGCCAAGCTGGCCTTTCAGCAACCGCCGGTGGGCACCCCTTCTGTTTAGTCTGTGCACAGGGCAGCTGGGGGGGTGGGGCGCATGCCACCCTGGGCTCTGAACCTTTCCAACCCTCTGCTGCTGGCATAACCCCCTTTGTAGACAAGGAAGCAGACTGAGGACCCTCTGTGTTTCCGGGATTCACAGGGTGGGCTTTGGGGCTTCACCAGTCTCACCAAAAAAGCACCTCCTTGGTGGGCAGGTGGGTCAGCCCTGCTTCGATGTCTGCCCTCCTGACCTGGGCCTTTCTCAGGGGATGGGGCTTCCTGAGTTCACCCTCCAAGGCCATGGGCCTCCTCTCCCACCTGGACCCATGCCCACCAGGCCACGCTCCAGGACACTGCCTGTGGCCAGCGACATGCAGAAGCTCCTGCTCTTGCCACAGCCCAGAGAAGGGTGGGCGGCCGCCACCACAGGCCCAGCTCAGCCAGGTCTGAAGGAGCCCCTCTGCAGGCTGCCGTTCAGACAGCTGTGGGCCACTCCCGCCTCCCTGGCTTGGTCCCTGTTAAGGCCTGCTTCCTCCTCCCTCTTCCTGGCTTCCAGATACTGAAAGGAGAGTCAGGTTCCTGATGCTGGGTGGGGGTGTGTCTGCATTTTCTCAACCATTTTCTGAACGCTAAAAGAGACACACCAAGCCCCGCTACACAGACTGGGGTTGCTGGCTGGGCCCCTCCGCAGCGCAGGACCTCCCTTCTGAGCTGCTAAGTCCTCTCCCCTCTCCTCCTGAGGGTTAGGGTAGGTGGCGTCCTGAGCCACAGGTGCCACACTGGACATGTCATGCCACACTGGAGGCCGGCAGTAGGCAGGACCAGGCCTCCAGGAGGGAGACTGAGAGAACATATCACCCCCAGGCCGGACCCCCACCCAGGCCTGCCAAGTCCCAGTCCCCACCACCTGGGGCCTCCCCAGGACCCCTACAAAAAGGGGGACAGCGACGCTGCGCTCAAGGCCCAGGCAGCTCATCTCCCCACTCGCCCTCTTCGCCAGCTAGACTCGCACGGAAGGCGCCGCGAGGGCGGGAGGAGGAGGCGCGGTCCCGGGGTGAGCCCGCCCCGCGCGGCCGGGGGAGGTCCCGGAAGCCCGCTGGCGCCGGCCCTCGGGAAGCACCGGGTCCCCAGGTCGCGTCAGGACGAGGAAGGGCCGGGTTCTGGGGCGGCGGGACGGGCACCCACCGCCCAGCGTGGCCCCTAAGAATCCTCAGGGGTCCTGCCCCGTGGCCCGGAGTCGGACACACCCCCAGGGGCCGGGCGCGGGTGGCGCCAAGATCCAGGCGGAGGTCGAGAACGTGGCCGGCCGCACGTAGGCCTCAGAGCGCGCGAGCCGGAGCCGGGGACTGGACCCGGGGCGGGAGACCGGGAGACCCGGGTCCCAGGAATCGGCGGGCGCTCCGGAGGGGTCGGGGCCGGGGGCCTCCCACCCGCTGCACCGCGACGCGCCGGGACCCCCGCCCACCTTGCGCGTCGCCGCCGCTGGTCAGGACGCCGATGGCCTTTCCCGCGCCCGACGCCCGCAGCTTCTCCAAGTCCACCGCGGCCATGGCGGCGGCCGAGACCCGGACTCAGCTCACGCTCCAGGCGCCCGCGCCGCGTCGCCGTCCCCGCCCCGGCCCCGCCCCGCGCACGCCCCGGCCTCGCCGCGCCGCCTCCTCGCAGGACAGCCCTGGACGGAGCGCGCGGGGATCCTGGGTCTGGCCCCGCCCGGGCGCCTTTCCGCTTTGCGTTCCTAAAGCAGGGCCATGGAATGCGGGCCCCGAGCAGCGAGTCCTGGGCAGTCCCCACCCCGCGGTCTCGAGGTGCGCCGGGGGCCGGGGCGGGGCTGGCCCGAGGCGTCCCTTCGCCGGCGCTGAGACCCCGGTGGCGCGTCTGGCCCAGCTTCGCTTCTCCGGAGGGTCTTCGCCGTTGGCCACAGCCACCGCCCTCCTGCCACCCAGGGGCTGCCTTCAGGCCTCAGCGGAGGCCAAGCCCAAACGGGGCGCTGGCGGGAAGCAGCCCGCATTCCTCCCTTCCTCCCTCACACTTGCTGGGCCCGTGGGAAAGTCTCGGGCCCTGAGCCCTGGGGGTGCAGTGCAGGTGATCGGGAGAGCCGCCTCCCCGTGGGCCACGCAGTCGGCCCTGCCCTCAGGCACACCTGGGGTGTTGGGATGAGGGCCAGCTGGTTTGCGAAAGCTCAGCGGGCTGATCACTAGGGTTTGTGCGTTTTTCTCTACATAACGCTATTTTCGGGAAATGGTGGCTGCCAGTATCCACTGCTCCTTATTTAATTGTGAAATGTTAGAAAACACCCCAAAAGACTGCGTAAGCACATGTGTGTGGGCTAAAACGCGCTAAGAAGACACCCGTGTCTACCCCGAGGCAGCCATGTGCTGACATTTTGGGTCATTATTCTCTCCCTTTTCTTACAGCTTCATCGCGGGGAGCGGGGGAGGGTGGGGTGGCGCGCGCGCACACACACACATAAATTCTTAAACCTGTGTGGTTTCGCCACAATGAGATACCACCTCATACCCGCTGGGTTGGCAACTATAAAAGAAAAACAGGCTGGGCACAGTGGCTCATGCTTGTGATCTCAGCACTTCGGGAGGCTGAGGAGGGTAATCACCTGAGGTCAGGAGGTGGAGACCAGACTGGCCAACATGGTGAAACCCTGTCTCTACTAAAAATACAAAAACTAGCTGGGCGTGGTGGGGGGCGCCTGTCATCCCAGCTACTCGGGAGGCTGAGACAAGAGAATCGCTTGAACCCGGGAGGCGGAGGTTGCGGTGAGCCGAGATCGCACCATTGCACTCCAGCCTGGGTGACAGAGCGAGACTCCAACAAAATTAAAAAAAGAAAACGTCGTTGTATATGGACTTTAAAGCTAGAGCTGGTTTGCTCAACGCAAGCCTGTTGCACTTTCCTTTGGTTCCAGCGTGGCACTGAGACATTAGCCATTCCGGTTCCTCATCTTTTGTTCATGGCCTGGTATTTTCTTTCCAGAAGTTGTAGAAGTGCTTTCCCAAGTGTTGTAAAATCAAACAGGGAGGTGCCTTCTGGTGGTTTACTTCCCACCACTGTGCTGAGCACTCACTGGCTCCGTCCAGCCTAGCAGTTCATGATTTTCTCTGGGACAAGTTAGTTATTTTACCAACTTCTTCCTTCCTGACTTTCCCCTTTACCCTTTCCGGAACTCCTAATTTTTACACCTTGGGCTTCCCAGGCCAATATTCCACATTTCTTAGCTTTTCTTTTACTATTTTCTAACTCGTTTTTGCTCTGCTTTCACAGAGCTCTCCTTAATTTGATGTTCCAACCCCACATCCAGCTTTTCATTTCTGCTGTCATGGTTTTGATTTCCAAGAGCTGTTTTTGTCCTCTTCTGAGTGTTCTTTTTCATAGTGTCCTGTTCTTGTTTCATGAATACAGGCTCCATCTAAGAATGTTGCTAGTTTCAATTTCGTTTTCAATGTGCTTTCCTCCCTTCCAAGTCTCTTTTTCATCCATGCCAATTTATTTGTGTTTGTCTGGGTCTCTGGAATGCTGGGGCTTTCGTTAGTGTTTAGGGCTCTGTGCTGTCCGTGACTGAGAGGCAGACATTTTGAATGGGACAGGGGCTTAAGGGCTTTGAGTCTTAGTGTAGGGTGAGCTTGCTGAGCAGTTTGTTGGGGAAACCCCCAGGACCATTGTCCTTTCAGACTGGTCAGATTCAAAAGGAGCATCTTTTCTTTCTTGCTTGGAGGGGAAGATCATGCCCCTATTAACTGAAAAACAAAAAAAAAATCATACAATGATAAATTTGGAAAGGAGAGCTTTATTTTGTATAAAGGGTCACAGCCTGCAGGGTGGCCATTCTGACAGGCTGGGAAGCCTGCCTCTGGCCTGACCATCAGAAGGAGGAGGGGCTGGGGCAGGAGCCCTGTGCTGAACAGGTTGGCTAAACAGACACGTGCAACAAGTTATGGGGAGAAACGCAGTTTCTTTTCAAAGCCCTCATTCACTGAATCCGCCACTATTTTCCCGCTGTGCTGTGCGCCTGGCCCTGGATGGGTCCCTGTGACCAACATGGACCCAGCTGCCCCTGGTGCAGATGGTCCAGAGGGGAGACAGCAATGAGTGAGTAAACTGACATATAAAAGCTGGTGGACGAGGGCCTTGTGCATTGAGGGAACAGAGAGGGGGCCGTGAGTTTCCCCAGTCATGCGGCAGTGCTGTCACTCTACATGAGAATGGGTTTCCTCTGTGGGGTATTGTTTCTGAGGAATTGGTCTCCTCAGCGGGGTACCGCTTCTGAGGAATGGGTTTCCTCTGTGGGGTATTGTTTCTGAAGCAGGGTCTCACTCTGTCACCCAGACTGGAGTACAGTGGTGTAATCACAGCTCTCTGCAGCCTTGGCCTCCTGGCCTCAAGTGATCCTCCCTCCTCAGCCTCCTGAGTAGCTGGGACCACAGGAGTGTGCCACCGCACCTGGCTAATTTTGTTTAATTTGTAGTAGAGACGGGGTCTCGCTATGTTGCCCAGGCTGGTCTCAAAGTCCTCGGCTCAAGTGATCCTCCCGCCTCAGTCTCCCAAAGTACTAGGAATCCAGGCATGAGCCACCATGCCTGGCCGGTTGGGGTGTGTTTTTAGAATAGGCTAAGGAGGATCTTTAGCCGGGCTGAATTAAGCACTTTCATTGTGAACAAATCCATTCTGCCCTAAGCCAGCAGCTCAGAGCCAGGCTGAAGATGGTCTAGGAAAGCTACAGGTGGAAAGCGCCGGGTCCCAGAGACTGAGGACAGCTCCTGCTGTCCCTGGGACCCTTGAGAGGACCCTGGCCTGCAAGTGCCAGGCTGGCCCTCCCAGGAAGGGGAAGCTGTGCAAGCCCTGAGGTCCCTGGGAAGTCACAGAAGAGGTGAGGCCTCTTTCAACCCGTCCTGAATCGCCCAGAATCATAGAGCGTGTGGGAGCTCCAGTTACAGGGCAGGCAGGTGAGGGGTGCTTTTAATCCACTTAAGATTCTGATCCCAGAGCTCCAGCCTGATTTGCTATCTTGAGTCTCTTCAGAATGCCCCCATCCGGGCCGACCAGTCCCACAGCCCACAGCACCTCAGCGGGGACGGCCCTGGGGCTCAGCACAGCGGATTCAGATCTCGTTGTTCATAAATTATTGATAATTTCCAAACAGTGACAGCTGAGCAGAGACCACCCCAGCCCCCGACGGATTCAAAGAGCTACTGTAGGTGGTAGGGACATTAAAGCAGAATTACACACAACACTTGCTAACACCGCAGGACTCCTGCTGAGCTGGGCTAAGTGGACCAAGGCTGGAGCCCAGGCCTGAGGCTTCATCCAGAAGACTCAGAGGAACCTAACTTGAGCTTGGCCAAGGAGAATGTCTGTCTCCCCCAGACCTATGTGTCAAAGCCCTTGCCCCTCGTAACTCACAGTGGCACTGTGAGGTCTTTAAACGGGTGGCTAAGGCTGGACATGGTACCTCATGCCTGTTATTCCAGCACTTTGGGACACCAAGGCAGGATGAATCACTAGAGTCCAGCCTGGCCAACATGGCAAAATCCCCGTCTCTACAAAAAAAAATTAGAAAGCCAGGCGTGGTAGCATGTGCCTGTGATCCCAGCTACTAACGAGCCTGGGAGGTCGAGGCTGCAGTGAACCGTGATAGCAGCACTGCACTCCAGCCTGGGCGACAGAGCGAGACGCTGTCTCAAGAAAAAAGGGAGGGGGGCAATTGAGTTAAAATGAGGCCACTAGGCTGGCTCTGACCCAGGCGATTGTGTCCTGTAAGGAGTGGAGGTGAGGACAGACACACACGGATGACCCTGTGAGGGCACCAGGGAGAGACGTGGCGTCTGTAAGCCCAGGGGAGGGGCCTCAGGAACCTGAGCTGCCCCACGCTCCGATTCGGACCCCAGCCTCCAGGGCTGTGGGAGAATCATGTCTGCTGTTTGACCCTCCGGCCTGGGGTCCTTTGTCACAGCCGCCCTAGGAAAGGAACACGGGAGACAGAACAGGCTGTGTAGGCCACTCTGTAGGCCAGCATGGGGCACGTGGGCCACTCTGTGAGTCAGCACAGGCTGCGTGGGCCGCTCTGTGGGCCGGGGTGGGCCGGGGTGGGCCGCGTGGGCCGCTCTGTGGGCCAAGGTGGGCCGCGTGGGCTGCTCTGTGGGCCAGTGCGGGCTGTGTAGACCACCCGGTGGACCGCAGCTGCGGGTGTGAACAGCCGCCTGTCTGCGCATGTGTGCTCACTCGTGTGTCCATGCGTGTGCTACGTGCTGAGAGCAGATGGCAGGCCCGTTACGTGGGCAGACCTCGCTCCAGGGGCCGGACGATGGGAGAAACCTCCATCCCCTCAGAGAGCCAGCCGAGCGCCGGGAGGCCTGGTGTCTAAAGGCAGGCGGTCGGTGGAGCGTGAAGCAGGTGATGGTGGGGGGCGGGGGGCAGGGGGCAGCAGCATGGCCGCCCGGTGAGAGGTAGTCATTCTCTTGGCCATTTCTAATTACTTTTTACTGTTTAAAACGCCAGATGGACAGGTGTTTATGGAGAGTAGGGGAAGACAGCCCTCAAAAGCCCCGTCGCCGCCTGCCTGGGCCTCAGCCCAGTGATTGGGGGTAGAAGGAGGGGAGTTGTCCCCTGCCCCCCGTCCGCCCACCCGCACCTCTGAGCGGAATCCTGGCTGTTTCTGAGGGAATTGAGTGCGGCTGGTGGAGGAACCCCCGGAGCTCCCAGCAGGTGGATGACGGGAGGGCAGGACCTCAGGACCCACATCCCAGAGAAGAGTGAGTCTGAGAACAATGATGTCAGTGCAGCAGGAACTGCCAGGCCCCCGGGAAGGCATGCTGGGCCCAGGGGCAGGGTCCTCCGGGACCTGTCTTGAAAGGAGTTCTGATGAAAATGGGGTCCCCAGGCCCCCAAGGTGAGACCCCAGGTGTCAGCAGAGCACTGGGCTGAGGGGGAAGGCTGGGTCCGTGCCTGGGAACAGGGCCAGAGGACTTCATGGCCAGGCTGCATTTGTGGAGGGAGAAGCTGTGGAGTGGGGGCCGTTTGGACCTGATGGGCGGCGTGTCTGCAGCGTCCGGGATCGCCCTGGTCAGCGCTCTAGCCGCCCTGGATGCCAAGGCCCTACCACATGGGCCCACAGAGACAAAGGTGGCTCCCTCTTGGATGCTAATCCACCACGTTCACTTTGTTTTGTTTTGTTTTGTTGGTTTTTCAGGAAAACATTCTCTTAGTTTATTTGCATCTCAGCAAAGGTTCTCATCTGGCACCTGAGTGGCACGAAACCAAAGTCTGTAGGTGGAGGCTGGGGTGGGGGTGGAGCTGGACCGCGCAGCACCTTAGGGCCACAGTGAAGGCATGGATATTGCTGGGGGGCAGAGGGAGGCAGGGGACAGAGCCTTGTGGGCTTGTCAGAGGACTCCCGCCCACGGGCACTGCTCTTCCCTTACGGCAGGCCCCCTTCCAGCCAGCGTGGCCAACGCTTCAGGCACCAGGTGTAGGAATACCCCAAACAAATGCCCCCCTCCCCCCACAAGCAACTCAAAAGCACAGGTTTTAATTTCCAGGCGTGATGGCTGCTGTCCCCACAACGCAGGGCTGTGTTTGCCGCCGAGGACGAGACGCGGGGCCGCCCCTTCTTGTTGGTCCCAGCTGGCCGGCTTCCAGGGCTTAGGGAGGAGGCGTCCTTCTCAGCACCCTCTGATCAGAGCTGCGTGGCGTGAGGGGGAGCTCAGCGCCGTCTGCTGCCCGGTGGGAGGGAGGGCAGCTCCAGGCCGCCGGCTATCCTGGCCGTCCGGGGTCAGGAGGGGAAGGAGGCCGCCTCCGCCAGCGGGCGGGCCATGCTCTGGATGGCCCACTGCAGGATGCCGTCAAAGGCGTGCTGCGGAACAGAGCAGCAGCGAGAACTGCAGATGTGCCCCTACCACGGCCACAGAATCATGGCTTTCATTAGGAAAAGTCACCGTTCAACCTTCCCTCTAATTCAAAGCTGGGGAAACAGGCCCGAGGCCCCATGGCACAGGCCAGTCTGGGGAGGACCCATCCTGTGTATTTCACTGCACACCGTAAGCACGTGGCACTACCCTGTGGCACTACCCCGTGGCACTTCCGCCTCCTCAGGTGGCTCCTCCAGGGTGGGGAGTCAGAGCCAGCTGCTTCTCGTTCTGCTCAGGAGCCCGATGCTCCCGCAGGATGGGCCACAGGGCCCATGGCACCAGCAGAATGAGGCCACCGCCCCAGGGAGGCTGTGAGCCCCCCTCCTCTCTCTAGGTATATCCGGGGACTCCGTCCAGAGGGGCAGCACCCTCACCCAGCACCGGGTCCCCTCGCCCGCTCCCAGGCCCTGGGGCTCTCTCAACACTGGCACCACCAGGGTGTGGGGAGCACGCCACTGCACAGGGCAGGACCCCCACCCCATGGTCAGCTGGGACCCCCAGACGCCACGCCAGACACTGAGGAGAACACGTGGAGGCTGGAGGAGCTTGTCCTCTTGTCAAAAACGGAGCCCTTAAAAGTCACATTTCCCCAGACTCTACCTGCCCATCATAGCTTAGAGAGGCCTGAGTGGGAGGGGCAAGCAGCTCTTGGAGGGACAGAGGGACAGGCTCTGGGCCAGGCCCTCCCCACTGCTCCACACCCCACCCTCCCTGGAGAAAGTGGATCCTGAGCCAGCCTGGTGCTCCAGCCTCTGCCTGCCAGGGTCCAGGTGCTCGGGGGAGGGGCCGCAGGGGGCTCAGCAGTACTGGGCTCCTGCGGGGGCAGGGGACAGGGAGGCTCCTGTGGATGGGACTGGGGGGCACCTGTGGGGGGTGCCAGGGGCTCAGCAGCACTGGGGCTCCTGTGAGGGGGCTGGGGGGCACCTGTGGGGGGTGCCAGGGGCTCAGCAGCACTGGGCTCCTGGTGGTGGGTGGAGCAGAGACAGCCTGAGTTTCCGTGACTCAGGAGCAGCGGGGGCCTGCAGTCCTCAGCGTGCCAAGTGGAGGGCCTGGGTGGCGGCTGAGGTGGGAGAGGGGAGTGGAGGAACGGCAGGTGTGTCGGAGGCCAGGGGAGGCGTCAGTTACCTCGCTCAGGAGGGACTCCAGGTCATCCCTGTGCAGAGCGGGCTCCTGACTGGCAGTGTTGTCCTGGAACCCAGGAAAGAGAAAAGGTCAACCCAACTCCCACAGCCCTCTCGGGGACACAGAAGCAGGGCTCCCCACAGAGGCCACAGGGCCTAGGGCCTCGGGGGTGCTTCCCCCCACTGAGATGGGAATTCTTACACCCAGCTCCTTTGTGGGCAGGGGCATCAGGTGGCGTGGGCATGAGGGGGCTGGGGATGCCTGCCCAGGGTCCTGCCCACTGGGGAAACCAGCTGCTCAAGGCCCCCAGACAGCCTCCACACTGCACGGCCTCCTGGGGAGAACGAGGGGACTCGGAACCAGCAAGGAGCCCCCACTCTGAGGTGGAAGCCTGAGGCCCAGAGAGGAAAGTGTCTGGTCCATGCCAGCCCTTCCCCCAGCAAGCACCACCAGGGCCAGCCATGCCCTGGGTGAGCAGCCAGAGGGGGGAGGTCCCCAGGAGGGCACCGCCCACAGAGAGGAGACCGTATTGATGGAATCACCCATTTGTAACCCAAAACAGCCACGTGTCAGCGCCTCCACTCTGGTGAACGCTGGCAGCGCAAGGCTCTGCAGCCCCGCCTGGCTGAGGGGGCACTGCTGGGTCTGGAGGGAAAGCCCCTGGATGCTCCCTGGTCCTAAGGATGCTGTCAGGGGGTGGGAGACCTGTTCAAGACGGGGTTGGGGGCTACACGCAACCCTCCCCAGGGAAGGGCGCAGGCTGCGGAGGGGCCAGCGGGACTTTACTTCTAACGTGGCACCACATTTCACAGCACAGTGAAAAGAAAGAGGCCTCTGCTGTTCAGAGACAGAGCCCAGGAGGTCAATGGCGAGGACGCTGCTTGAGCAGCCACGGGAAGGCTACTTGGGCAGGGGAGGGGCATCTGCCTTAGGCCTGGCTGGGCCCCCAGACACAGGGAGGGAGGCTTCCAGAAGGAAGGGGACAGTATTCCACATGAGCCCCGAAGGGCAGGGCTGGGTCTGAGTCTTGTGCCATGCCAGGCCAGAGCCTGCATGCCGGGGCAGGATGTCATCCTCCTGAGGAGTACCATGCTGGGGTGGGCTGCCACCCTCCTGGGGAGTACCATGCTGGGGTAGGCTGTCACCCACACGGTGTATACAGGGTGGTGGCACAGCTGGGAAGGAGCAGGAGCCCCATGGAGCGGGTAGGACATGTAATCACCCAGGATCCCTAAAGGTTCCACGGTGGCTGGGACGTGCTCAGGAGGCCTCTGCTAGGGAAAGTCAAGGCAAGAGGCCACCACCCCTGGAGGTTCGTGCAGCAGGGACTCGGGACTCCCCCACGCCCAGCTCCAGGGCAAGCCTGGCCACCCCAGCAGTCACGGGTCTCCCCACCACCCAGGCCCTCTCTGACACCAGAGCGGGAAGACAGGAAGAGCTACTGCCTGGACCTGGTGTCGCTTTGCCTCTCTGGGAAGGCTCCGGCCACAAATGGGGTGGATCCTGGCCCCAGGGAGGACTGCGGGTGAGACAACCTGGAGGGATCAGGCAGGGTGGGGTTTGCTCCTGCAGGCAGGGTGCTCCTGCTCTCCCCTCACCCCACCCAGGGTGCCCTGGCAGACTCTCAGGCCTGTGCTGTGAGGGCCTCGCAGCCAACCATGATCTCACCATCACCAACCCTCAGGGGGAGCTTCCTTTTTAACTATAGTTAAGTTGCCAAAAAGAGTTCGTTTGATGGAAAATACATATATATATTTTTTGAGATGGAGTTTTACTCTTCTTGCCCAGGCTGGAGTGCAGTGGCACAATCTTGGCTCACTGCAACCCCCGCCTCCAGGGTTCAAGCGATTCTCCTGCCTAAGCCTCCCGAGTAGCTGGGATTACAGGCGCCTGTAAATTTAGCCACCATGCCCGGCTAAATTATGTATTTTTAGTAGAGACGGGGTTTCACCGTGTTAGCTAGACTGGTCTTGAACTCCTGGCCTCATGATCTGCTCGCATCGGCCTCCCAAAGTGCTAGGATTACAGGCGTGAGCCACTGCGCCTGGCCAAGAAGGGAAAATATTTTCTACAAATAATGAGCACATGGTCGGTGGGTGTGGCACAAACCCTCGAAGCTGGCACCCAGGGTCTGCCCTGAGATGTGCTCCCCGCACTTGCAACCCAAGGGGTCCCCACCCCCACCCCACTGGCACACATGGAGGGTCCCTGTGGCACTGACCTTGGCTGGCCCAGGGCCCAGGTGGGCGGGGCTGGGGGCCAGCACCCCCTCCACAGGGGCCAGGGTCACGTCTCCTGAGCAGGATCTGCAGCGAAGGCCTGTCCTGAGGCAGAGGAGGAGGGGCTGCCAGGCTTGTGGGGAGCAGGAGTGACCCCACCAGGGTATGGGGTGTGGATGTGGGTGGTGAGTAGGACAGGGTGTGGGGTGTGGGATGGGGCACAGTGGTTGAGGGGACGAGGTATAGTGGAGGTGATAGGAGGTATGGGGTGTGGGGAGGGCTGTGGGTGGGGATGTGGGTGTGGGGTGGTTATGGGGTATGGGGTGTGGGTGCTGGTGGGAGGCGTGGGGTGTGGGCATGGGTGGTAAGTGGGGGATAGAAGGTCTGGGGTGTGGGGAGGGGTGTGGGTGGGGCTGTGGGGGTGGGGTGGGATGTAGGGCTTGGGTGTGGGTGTGGGTGTGGATGAGGTATTGGGGGTGTAGGTTGGAGGTGGGGTGTGTTTGTGGAGTGTATGGTGTGGGTGGGAGGTGTGGGGTGTGGGTGGGAGGTGTGGGGTGTAGGGTGGGGGTGGGGTGTAGGGCTTGGGCGTGGGTGTGGATGAGGTGTGGGGTGTAGACTGTGGGTGGGGTGTAGGGGTTGGGTGTGGGTGTGGGTGAGGTGTTGGGGGGTGTAGGGTGGGGGTGGGGTGTGGTTGTGGAGTGTATGGTGTGGGTGGGAGGTGTGGGGTGTAGAGTGTGGGTTGGGGTCTCCACGTGAACCGCACTCACTCACCCTGCCTGGGGGGCGCCCGCCGGGAAGTGGCAGCGCCAGTGGAAGGCGGCAGCGCAGTGAGCACACCGCAGCGCGTCTGTGCCGTCTCCACACACCCCGCACCGCGCGCCAGGAGCCGGATGCTGCGGGAGGCAAGAGTGAGGAGTGAGGACGGGGGTGGCCTCCCCGCTCTCCCCTGGGACCACGCAGGAATGGATGGCGGGTCTGGCGTGAGTGGGAAGCCTACGGTGCTCCTTGGACGCTGCGGGACAGCGGGACTAGTCTGGTCCCGGGAGGCAGGGCCACACAGGCACCCTCAGGCTGCCGCCCGCAAGCCAGGAGCCCCAACCTCTCTCCCGTGCTTGTTGGGCCAGCCTCCTTTGGGGCTGAGTTCCGGGGGCCTCCTAAAGGGCATTGCCCACAGGGCTTCAGTGGGGGGGATCAGACGAGGTGGGGAGGATGAGGCATGGTTGGGGGGATGAGGCAGGTCGAGGATGAGGAGCCATGTGGGGTATGAGGCAAGGTGGGGAGGATGAAGGGCAGTGGTGGCGGGGATGAGGTGCGGTGAGGCGATGACGTGTGATGGGGAAATGAGGCAGAGTGAGGATGAGGCCCAGTGGTGGGAGGATGAGGTGCAGTGGGGGGATGGGGCACAGTGGTTGGGGGGATGAGATGCAGTGGGGGGATGAGGCAGGGTGAGGATGAGGCAGAGTGAGGACGAGGCACGTTGTGGGGGAATGAGGCACGGTGGGGGGGGATAAAGCACGGTGGGGGTGATAAGGCATGGTGGGGGGAATGAGGCAGGGCGAGGTGGGCTCCCGCTTGCACTGAGTCATCCTCCCTTCATTGTCCTGCCTTGTGTGGGAAGCAGTGATGCCCAGGGCCAGGAGCTGGAGTAGGGGTCCAGGAGCAATGAGAGGATGTGTCTGGGAGCCTCCCCTTTCCCTCACAGCCCCCCACGCTCCCCCCACAGCCCCCCACGTGCTCCCCACAGCTCCAGGCCCTGTGCCTCCTTCTTCCGTTTCAGGTGAATTCAGCCCTGTAGGTCCTGGGCTCCCTGAATAGCCCACCCTGACCCCCACTCCCCGCTCACCTGCTGCCCCTCAGGGCTCACACACAGTAGGGGATGCAGGGCCGAGGGGTCCAGCCCTGGCAGGGGGGCTGCGGAAGGCGGGGCTGGCAGGTTCTTATAGATGAGAGCTGTTTCCGTGCCGGCTGGGGGCTCCCCAGGTGGGTCCCTCACCTCCTCTCCCACCGACCTCAGCGTCAGGGGGAGCTGGAACCCAAGGGTCAGCATTCAGAGGGGCAGCGGGGACCTGCCCAGCACCACCGGGTAGTTAGTGACTGCTAGGACCCTGAAACCCGGGTCGCAGGGTAGGGGCGGAGGCCAGTGTGGTGGAAGGCATCCACGCTGGGTGGGAAAGGCCTGTGGCAGTTCCCGGGCCTGTGGTCCTCCATCCTCGCCCAGCGACACCCGGGCCTCAGGGCTGTGGGAGGGAATGCTGGGTCTGCACCAGGCGGGCACGGTGGCCCTGCTGTCTTCGCAGCAGCAGCAAGAGGAGCGGGCCCCGCAGCGGGAAGCTGAGTTCAGGCTGGCAGGAACCGTGATGGGGGCTCCACCGAGGGAGACCACAGGGACCAGGCTTGGGCATCGGGGAAGACAGTGCTATGGCTGGGGCGGGCCTGAACTCCAGGGGGCAGGCAGACAGGAGGGGTGGCCGGGCCTGGACTGGGCGTGGCCGTACCAGGGTCTCCACGGGTGGTTCCTGGGGCCGGGGCTCCTCTGCCCGGGGCCGCATCTCCGAGACTGTTGCCTGCAGGCAGCTGGAGCACCTCCAGGTCCCACTGCTCGTGTGTCCACCAGTCAGAGACACAGAACAAGACAGGGGGTGACAGATCCCCAAACCCAAGGACGGCGCCCCAGGGCTCCACAGCACCAAGTCCTTTTACAGACGAGGAACTAAGGCACAGCGGGGAGCTGGGCAGAGACTCGGGCAGGGAGAGCCCAGCAGGGGACATTTGCCCGTGTGGGGTCGCCCTGGCCAGCGTGATCAGGGTCCCCTTGGCATGCTTCTCTGATGAACTCCGGAATCTCCAGTGCCCACTATTCCGCAGTGGCCATGCCTGCCTCTCAGGGCTGAGCCCTGCCAGGGACCTCCCCAAGCTGACTGTGTATGACCCGGGACCCACCCCTGTTTCCTTAAGGGGAATGGCACCCAGCAGAACAGGAGGCGACCAAGGGCAGGGAGAGACAGCAAGGAGAGGGCTTCAGAAGGAGCCGAGGGATGCCCCCTGCTGTGCCCCTCTTTCCAGTGATGCTGTGTGAAGCTGAGAGGGGGCCTGTTGACAGCCACTCAGGATGTGAACGCAGAGGAGGCCTCCTGGCCCCACTAAGCCCGGGGTCCTGGACATTGGTAAAGTCTCACCTGCCCTTGGGGGTGCAGCTCTGTGGCCTCTGTGCTCCCCAGCCCTGTCTGGGGTGGGACTCTGGGGTAGGGGCTGGCTACTCATGGGGCTGTGGGCTGGAGCCTGGAGTGGGCTTGGACCGGGTGGCATCTCCACCCTGGGCCTCCGTTCTGCTTTGCTGCCCTCATGGGCCCAGCTGTCCAGGCTCAGCGGCCAGTGTGGCCAGGCTGGGAGGCAGGTGGCAGGGTGGGAAAACACCAGGCCCTGTCCCCACGACCCAGTGATCTGACCCAGAGCCCGGTTCCCTTATGGATGGGAGAGCTTCGGGGTGGCTTCCCTTCAGCGTCAGCAGTTGGAGGTGGCCGTGAAGTGGGACGCCTGTTTGCACTGGCAGAGGTGCTGGCTCACCTGGGAATCTCCCGGAGCGGAGGGGACAGGCAGGCCAGGTGGAAGGCTCGAGGGCAGCCATCACAGCAGATGAGCTCCCCGCCGTCCCGGCACACGGCACACTCGTCCTCGTTCTTCTGGGACGGGTAAGAGAGGGCTGGGGTGCAGCACCCTCCTGAGAGCCACCTCCTCCCCGAAACGGCTCCCCACAGAGTCTCCGGGGCCTGAGCTCCCTAATCTCTGCCCTGCTCTCACGCTGCTGGGTCTGAAATTCCACCGTGACCCCCTGCTTCCTGTCCATCTCTCTGACATACACCCACCATCCTTATTGGGAAGAAATCCCGGTTTCTCAAGGGCTGCTGTGTTCCAGGGGCCCGGGAGCTATACACACTCACCACACGCCCTTCTTCACAGGGCAGTGGGGCCAGGCCCAGGGAGCCCCTCCTGACCTCAGCGCCTGCTGAACCCTCCTCCCTCGGCCCACCCTCCTGGTGCCCTGCCTGGATGGTGCCTGCTGTGCCTTCAGGGGCCTCCCAGACAGAAGCCCCCCATACAGCCAGGCCAGGCTGGTCCCACGCAGCAGTGACCTCACTGTGCCCATCAGAGATCGCCGGGGCACAGCCTGGGCCAAACGCCATGGTTTTAAGAACCTGGAGGATCTCATTTTCTCTGATTTATTTAAAATAATATTATAATTGTATATTATCAGGAAAAAACACTGTCTATTACAGAAAAAGAGCTCTACCCTGTGGGGAGGGGCTCGGGCCCTGATGCTCATCCCTGAGTGCCCTGGACAAGACAGAGGCAGCAGGACCCGCCCGAGGGGAGCCAGGGCAGACAGGGGCACTCCTGTGCTCTAGGGTGTTACCTGGTGGGGCTGGGGGTCACCGGGGAGGGCTGGAGGGGCGGGAACCCTGCCCTGCTGGCCCAGCCTAGGCTCACCTCCACCCTGCAAGGAAGAGAGCGTCAGCAATGGGGGTGGCCTGGGCAGCGAGGGTGCACGTGGCTGTGGCGCCAGGCGTCTCAGCAGCAGCCCCCAGCCCCCAGCAGAGCTACTGCCCCAGAGGCCACGCTGTTCCTGGGTGGGGGTATATCAGGAACTGGGCTCCCCAGGGACAGGTGGGTGCTTACAGGGGCAGCGCCCTGGGCTCCCTTGGCTCGAACCAGAGGCTTCAGGCCACCGCTGCTGCGGGCCTTGCTCTTCCCACCACCGGGATCTTCGAACTTGCTGGGAGTGTAAAACTCCCCCCCGACCTGGATGCACTTCTTGGAGCTTCCTGGGAGGAGACGCCGGCTGGTCCTGCCTCACCCACCCAGCAGGACCTGCCTCGGGGGTGGTGTGGGCCCTGGGCTGGGGCCTCACAGGGACAGGTGGAGTTCCGCAGCCTGCATTCCTCCAGCCCACCCCCACCCCCGGCGACTCAGGCCCAAGGACTGTCCTGGGTCTGTCTGCACAAGGGGGTTCAATAGTGTCCCCCAAAGTTCACGTCCACCCAGAACCTCAGAATGTGACCTTACTTGGAACTGGGGTCTTCCAAGTATTATTCCAAGTGTGATTAGTTAATATGAGGTCGCACTGGACCGTAAGTTCAATCACTGGTGTCCTTACAAAAACGGGACACACGGGAGATGGCTGTGTGACTGCAGAGGCAGAGCCTGGAGTGGTAGGGTCCTGAGCCCGGGAACAAGGGGCACAGGGCACCCCCATAACGACCAGCAGCTGGGAGGGACAAGGAAAGACTCTTCCCTCGAGCCTCCAGAGGAGCGCAGCTGGGACGCCTGAACCTTGGCATTCTGTTGTTTTAAGCCTCCAGCTTGTGCCAATTTGGTCCAACAGCCTTAGGAAGTAACACAGTGGCCCTAGGGCCCTCCCAGAGGTGCAAGACCAGGGCCCTGGCTGCGCTCTGTGTCCCCGGCCCGTGTCCAGCACCAAAGAGACGCCATGCAGGGACTGTAGATCAAATGCCCCAATGGCATGGTGGGCCTGCCGCCAGCAGCCCTGCTGTGCCCTGGTCAGATGGTGCTGGTGATTGCATGGGGTCAGCAGCTGGCCAGGGTATGGGGGGTGAGGGCACTGAAGGCTGGCCAGGGTATGGGGGGTGAGGGCACTACAGGCTGGCCAGGGTATGGGGGCGAGGGCACCGCAGGCTGTCCTGGTTGGAGTGCAGACCCCCTGGAGGTCCTCGTCAGCACCAGCAGAACTTTCTACAGATGCAACCACATAGTCCAGGAGGGCCCTTGCGGGTGGATGGAGGTGATGGGGAGTGCTACGCACCCCAAGCTGGGATGCATGCCTGGACCACCGGCCTCACAGAAGACCCCCCGACAGGGAGATATCAGTGCCCGCCCTTCTCCTCCAAAGTCAGAAGAACCACAGGCAGAAACTCTGGCTACCTGAGCAACAGCTCTGTCTGCTGTAGGACCACGAGGGTGCAAAGGGGCGGGGTCCTTCTTCCGTCTTGGGGTCTGAGTCTCCCCGTCAGCTGCCCTCCCCACCACAGCGTCTACCTGACTCAAACACCTGCTGGATGAGGATCCCCTCCACGGCCCCTCGGGCTCCCGGGACGTCCCCGGAGGACACGGTCACAGCTCTCTGGACTGAAGCTGACATGGTCTGAATCCCTGGGAAAGGGACCACCCATTGGGGTCACCCGTGGGGAAGACGATTCCCGAGCACATCCTCCATGCCAGGAGCAGGCGGCACCTGCCTGCAGAGGCCTCTCCTTCCCGCCAGGGCAGGCCGAGGAGGGGACCCAGTCCTGCCACATGCAGACAGCCCACAGATAAGTGCAGAGACACGCGAATGTGTGTGTTCGTGTGTGCGCTCGTGTGTGTGTCGTGTGTGCGCTCGTGTGTGTTCGTGTGTGTGCTCGTGTGTGTGTTCGTGTGTGCGCTCGTGTGTGTCGTGTGTGCGCTTGTGTGTATGTGCTGGGGGTGGCAGTGTCAGCAGAGCTGGCACAAGAATAGGAAGGAATGACTAATGACCAGGCCCCCATGACATGGGCCTGTGTTGTGCTGGGAGAGACAGAGTTCCTAGTCTCTGCCCTCAGGGAGGACAGCAGTGGGCACAGGGCGTCTCTGGGGTCCAGTGCCCTGGGAAGGAATGAGGGAAATGGGAGGGGTCCAGTCTGCGTGCAGCTGGGGGCCAGGGATGATTTTCTGGAGGAAGCAGTGTCTGGACTGGTCCTGCAGGATAGGGAATGGACGGGCAGAGGTGGGGTGCCTGAGAAGGGGGTCCCAGAACCAGGCTGCAGTGGGGGCAGAGGTGACCGGCAACGTCATGCTTGGAGCCAGGGTGTCCCCTTTCTGGGTCTGGCGGTGCCACTCGGGCCCTTGGAATGGCCCTTGCATGCCAGGCCAGCACGTTCCCAGTCCCCAGGACAGGCCCTCAGAGGGCAGGCCCTGCTCTGACCCCTGACCCCTTGCCCTGGCCAGGGAGAAGGGAGGCACTCCCCCAGGCCCTGCTCACCATTCCCGAGCGGAGGGCGCTGCTGCTCTGCGCTGCTCTCTGGCTTCCTGGGGGGCTTGGCCTTCAGTTGAGAGCCTGAATGGGGGAGCTGGGGCAGCCTGACCTCCCTCTTGGTGGGGGGTAAGTGCTGGTGGGCAGGGGCCCGAGGTGGGAGGGCATGGAGTAGGGTCCAGCGCTGGGTATCCCAGCCTCCCGTGGGTCCTTCCCTTTGCAGGGCTCTGGTTTCCCCTCAGTAGAAAGCAAATAAAACCCACTTGCCTACTTCACCAGCCCTGGGGAGCTCAGACTTCGGGGCAGGAAGGAGCTGAGAGGCTGGTTCAGTGTGTGAGTCTAGTACCCAGAGGGGACCTCCACAGCCCCAGGCAGGCTGGCTCCATGCCCAGTGAGTGGGAGCCCGGGTAGGGAGGGGGCACGGGCTCCTGGGGAAGACTGGAGCCCCCAGCTGGCTTCCCCTGCTGGGTACCTGGGCTGGAGGTGGCCCTTGGAGTCAGGGCTGCTGGCGCGGCAGCTCGAGCCTCTTCTGAGGCCTTCCTCTTGGTGGGGAGCCTGGGTGGTGGTACCAAAGCCTTGGGGATGGCCGGGGACTTCCTCCCCTTCCGGGGCTGGCTGAGGTCCACATCTGCAGCTCAGCGGCAGAAGCAGGGTCCCAGCCTCAGAGTTTTCTCCAGGGGAGGCTGGGCCCCAGAACTGGACACCCTAGCCAAGTGGGTGAGGCCTGGGCTCTTTGCCTCTTGGGATCCAAGCCCGTCCTGGGGCATCACCCAGGGGCTCCCCAAACACCACTCCGGCTCAGTCCAGCTGGGCTAAGCAGGTGACAGCAGCTGCCCCAGGCCCCCCGGCAGCCAAGCCCACCAGCACCCACCTCTGGGGAAGCTGTCGAGGATGGGCTGCAGCCGGCCGTAGCGCTCTAGGTTGTAGTCTTTGAACAGAACCCTCCAGAAGTCCAGGATGGCTGCAGAGTCCTGGGTCAGCAGCCAGGACAGGAGGGCGTGGAAGGCCTGGGGGCAGCCCTCCTTCTCCTTCAGACGAAGCGTCTCCTGCAGTGGGGTGGCATGAGGGTCCCTGCCATGGTCACCCACACCTTGCGGCCTGCCCGTCTCCACCATGACTAG
The DNA here is from genome assembly GCA_963573385.1 of Cacajao melanocephalus. NCBI lineage: Eukaryota > Metazoa > Chordata > Mammalia > Primates > Pitheciidae > Cacajao > Cacajao melanocephalus. The sequence continues at coordinate 26,816 of CAUYLG010005937.1, read as the reverse complement.
AGGGGGGCGCTCCCACGCAGAGGCACTGGAGTCCTGGGCACCTCCACGCCCATCTCCTCGGCTTGTGGTGGGGTCAGGTAGTGGTGCAGGGTGCTGAGGGTGGGGGCTGGGGAAACTTGTCCTGGAGGCCATTCCTTTGGCTTGGGGGTGAGATGTGGGGATGGCTGGGGGAAGGGAGCCAATTTTTTTTTTTTTTTTGGAGATGGAGTTTTGCTCTTGTCGCCCAGGCTGCAGTGCAATAGCGCTATCTCTGCTCACTGCAACCTCCGCCTCCTGGGTTCAAGCAATTCTCCTGCCTCAGCCTCCCAAGTAACTAAGATTACAGGCATGTGCCACCATGCCCAGCTAAGTTTTTTGTATTTTCAATAGACATGGGGTTTCTCCATGTTGGTCAGGCTGGTCTCAAACTCCCGACTTCAGGTGATCCGCCCACCTCCGCCTCTCAGAGTGCTGGGATTACAGGCGTGAACCACTGCACTCAGCCTTTTCTTTTTTTGAGATGGAGTTTCACTCTTGTTGCCCAGGCTGGAGTGCCATGGCATGAATTCTGCTCACTACAATCTCCACCTCCCAAGTGATTCTCCTTCCTCAGCTTTCCAAGTAGCTGGGATTACAGGCACCCGCCACCATGCCCAGCTAATTTTGTATTTTTAGTAGAGATGAGGTTTCTATATGTTGGTCAGGCTGGTCTCGAACTCCCAACCTCAGGTGATCCGCCCGCTTCGGCCTTCCAAAGTGCTGGGATTACAGGCCTGAGCCACCCTGCTGGGCCTGGGGGAAGTGGAGGGACTGGGAGGCACGGGGCGGGGTCCTCCTGGAACTTCCCCGGGGACTACCCCTGACTCGGAGGGCCTGGGGGCAGGGGAGGGCGGGGGCCCACCTGGAACTTGTCCTCCGGGACCACGTCGTGGTCGGCCAGCGCGTGCAGCAGGGGGAAGGCGCTGTCCACGGCCACCGCGATCTCCGTGCGGTGCAGCCTCAGGAGCCGGCGCAGCACCGCGTCCGCCATGGGGTCTGCTCGGGGCCGGGCGGTGGGTCCCGGGATGCTGGCAGTCCCTCTCCTCGCCTCGGGTCCTGGCGGGCCTGTGGGGCGTCCGCGCCGGCTGTGCACCCGTGTCCCCCGCCTGCCAGCCCCGCGCACCCGAGTTATACCCCCGCGACCACGCAAAGCGCAAAGGCAGCTCCGCCCGGCGCCCAATCAGGGCCAGAGCCTCAGCCTCCCTGCGGCGGGGACGCCTCCCTGTGATGGAGGCGCTGCTCTCCCTTGCTCGCTCCCGGGACGTCTCGCCCAGCCTGACCCACCCACCGGGGCAGCTGTCTTGGGGGCTGGGGACTGAGACTTGCTCTGGGCGGGGCTCAAAGGCCTCTGGCTTCCGGAATGTGGCCCTGTCCTGCCTCCCAGAGGGCCCTGCTGGAATAGGGAAAAGGCGGGACAGGTGCCCTCGGTGGGGAGGCTCGGTGCTCAGGGGCCTGACAGGGGCTGCCGGGGTGCACTAGCCCCTCAAAGTGGCCTGCAAGAGCCTCCATGGAGGCTGGATCGGGGTGGCGTCCCTGGGGAACCTCCACACAAGCTGAGAGCCCCACTCAGGGGCCTGCCTGGGGCTGTGGGAAGAGCTGGATGCAGCGTCCCAGTCTGATGGAGGAGACTGTAGGGCTGGTGTCCCGCCCTGGGCAGCCCTGGGCAATGCCAGGGAGGCTCCTGACTTCGCCACCCTAGGCTGGCTGTGTGACACCAGGCAAGTCCTTTCCTTCTCTGAGCTTCGGTTCCTTCATCTTCAAAAGGGGCATATTCGCCTGGGAATGGAGGTTCCCATTGACCCCCTCCCTCCTTCCTCCAGGTGCTTTAGAAGGAAGGCAGCTGGCCCCATAACGGAGGCCCTGAGCGTGGCCCTGAGTGTGAGCTCCAGGGGGTTCTTCCTAGGACCAGTGACAGAGGCTGAGGGACGCGGTGGCTTGGACAGGCGCTTCGGGGGCATCTGGAAACACGTCCCAGAGAGGAGCTGCAGTGGACAGGAGCTGAGAGTCCTCGGTGGACATGGGTGGGGACAGTGCCTCCAGTAAAGCAGGAGCAGGTACAGAGGCCTGGGGCCTGCAAGGATGCTGAACCCCTGGCGGCCCTGCAGGCATGGCCTCGAGGGGACTGGCCTCATCGGGAGGACGTGGTAACACAGACCCCTTGTCTGTGCGGTCAAGCCAGCGAGGCAGGCCCTATGTGCAGGCAGCGGAGAACCACGAAGGACTCTGGGCACACGTGTTCTGCCTGAGCCTGAGAAGGGAGCGACCTGGCCAGCATGGGTCAGGGTTGAAGAGTGACAAAGATACCAGGAAGCCTGAATCTGGGCAGCACTGGGCTGGGGTGACTGCCGCAGTGAGAAATGCCACCAAGATTCCCGCATGGGCAGGTGTGCCGTTGGTCCTTGGGCAGCCAGAGTCCAGGATGGGGAGCAGCAGGCACTTCTCCTCTGGACCGGGGGTCGGCCTCAGTTTCTCCTCCTGCTGCAGCCCCAGCGTCCCCCTGAATGTTCTGCACATGCTGAGACTGTGGCGTGCCCCAGGAGCTCTGAGCTGGGAGCAGGGCCCTCTCGCTGCCCGTGTCTGGGTGTGCGGAGTGTGCTCTCTCACTCCCTGCACTGCGCCTTCTGCAGACCCCGAGAGGGAAACCCCTCCTGGCCCACCCTGCAGGTGCCTGCTCCAAGAGGCACATCCTGTTCCTAGCTGGGCCAGGCCTCGGCTCACCGGGTTTCCTGCCCTCTCCCCTGGAGTTCTGTATTTACAGCAAAAATATGTAAAATAAGCATGAGCCAAAGTCGCACAAAAGCCCAGCTCTGCACAGGACCCCGCCTGCCCTCGAAGCGCCCCGTTCTCCTTGCTCCTCCGTGGTCAGGGGTCTCACCAGGGGAGGGCTCACTAACATCAAGTTCAATGGCAACCCTCAGGCCCATGGGCTCCACTGTCCATGCAGAAAGGTCCCAGGGTGCCAGGGAACGGCGCACACAGCTTTGGGATGACCGGCAACTGTTGCTCCCAGCAGCTCGGCTCCCCGCTTTCCTGTGAGGCCGTCCTGCCCTGAAGTCACTCCCTGCAACCTGGTGGCTCTTCTCACCCCAGACGGTTAAGTGGGCCAGTGGAAGCCTTAGCCCAGAGGTAGGTCAAGGGGAATTAAAAACTGAAAAGCAACATCCAAGACTGCACTTCACTCTTTTTAAAAGACCTGAAATCTTTGCGGGTGCACCTGTGTCATTGGGCTGGGGCCTGACCCCTGTGGGCAGCGTCACCCAGCCTCTTGCATGGAGGTTGACAAAGAGCCCCTGTAGAATTCTGGACTTTCCGCCGTGCTGCGGGGCTTTCCATCCCGGCCCCTTGCCCCGGGGCGATCTGGAGCCGCCAAGGCTCTCTGGAGGAGGCCCTGGTGACACAGACCCCTGGAGGGGAGTGAGGGGCCGGGGGCTTGGCCCTGTCTTCAGTGGGGCTGATGCCTTTGTGGGGCCGAGCCTCAGTTTCCCCAAGAGGCGCCTGGGCAGCAGAGCTCTGGGACAGTATTGGGCTCCACCCCTGAGCTCCGTGTCCTCGACTGGAGTGGAAGGGCTCAGCAGCCCTTTCTCCCACATCCATGCAGGCACACCTGCAGGCCTGGCATGCCCAGGCCGGGCCCTGAGAGCTTTGTGATTCTGCTCTCACTCCACCAGTAGAATGGTCTCCTTAGGTCTTCTTCGTGATTGGTGCCATCCACAGATGTGGAAACTGAGGACCACTGCGGGGAAGAGCTTGGCCAGAGTCACGCAGCTGCTAAGGGGCAGAACCATGACTCGGGCCTTGATGCATGAAGGACAGAAGCGCTCCAGGTCCAGGATCCTGCTGTGCTGGGTGCCCCTCGGGTGCCCAGGTCACATCAGATGTTTCCAGCCTGCAAAGACAGCAGGCGCTGCCAGTGTGATGCATGCGGAAGTCGGGAGAAGCCAGGTCCCAAAGGCAGAGCAGGGTAGGGGCTGGAGGGAGCTCGGCCTTGGCCCCTCAAACAAGCCTGGACTCTGTGCCTTCTCCCCTGCTGCAGGTGGAGGCTCCATCCCCTGTGGCTCCCCAGAAGCACCAGGCTCCCAGAGGCCAGGAGCCAGAGTCAGGATGGCCTTGGGTGACGTGGAGCCCTGGCTAGGGCTCCCACAGCCTGGCCAGGTGGTCTGGCATCAGGGGAGGTGTGGGTCTCTGCAGGACACTTTGTGAGGACCCTAGAACCCTCCTGGCCACCAGCTTCCTCACTTGGCCTCAGTTTACCCACTGTGGTGAGGAAGTTGCCTCTGCTTGTTGAGAGTGGGATGGCCATTCCACATGGGTGTCCAGGCCTGGGAGGCAGCCCTGAGCACCGGTGAGCTCCAAAGCACCCCTGCTCAGCCTAGGGCATGAGGATGGCGCCCCTATTCTCCCCCCTCCTGCTCCTCTTGCCTCAAACCTGACCCGCTAGCTGTGCCTCAGTTTCCCTGGTCTGGCCCCTCTACTGCGGTCTATGGTGGGTATGTGTCAGATGGCATCGCTCTTCTCAGTGAACTAGGGGACGGTGGTGACAGAGATTCTCTTCCTTTTTGCAGAATTAACCATCTGCCTGGCAGAATTAGCAAACGGCCCAGCTGGTGGACGGGGTCCCTCTTGGTGGACAGGCCCTGGGAGAACAGAGCCCTGCCCTCTGCCCCCCGAAGCCCACCTGCTATGGGGAGAATGTTGGTCTCCCCGCAACATTCATATGTTATCTCCCCACCCCCATGGTGATAGCAGTAGGTGGTGGGATCTTTGGGAGGTCATTAGGTCGCAAGGACTCTGCCCTCATGAACGGATTACTGCCCGTATAAAGGAGTCTGATGGTCGGGGCAGTGGCTCACACCTGTAATCCCAGCACTTTGGGAGGCCGAGGCAGGTGGATCATCTGAGGTCAGGAGTTCGAGACCAGCCTGGCCAGCATGGTGAAACCCCGTCTCTACTAAAAATACAAAATCAGCCAGGTGTGGTGGCTCATGCCTGTAATCTCAACTACTCAGGAGGCTGAGGCAAGAGAATCGCTGGAACCCAGGAGGTGGAGGTTGCAGTGAGCCAAGATCTCACCACTGCACTCCAGTCTGGGCCACAAGACTAAAACTCCGTCTCAAAAAGATAAAGTAAAATGTTTATACAATAAGGACACTGTCAGGAGAGTGCAAATGGATGAAAGTGAATATTTGAAAAATCACATATCTGATAAGGGTCTAATAGCCAGGACATATAGAGGACTCTTAAGACAATCCAATTAAAATCTGGGCAAAGGACTAAAATAGACACATCTCCAAAGAAGACAGGCACATGGCCACCAAGCACATGAAAAGATGCTCAGCAGCATCAGTCACTAGGGAAGAGCAAACTAGAACCAAACAAGGCCAGGCGCGGTAGCTCAGGCCTTAAAATCCCATCACTTTGGGAGGCTGAAGCGGGCAGATCACCTGAGGTTGGGAGTTCGAGACCAGCTTGACCAACATGGAGGAACCCAGTCTCAACTCAAAATACAAATTAGCCAGGCGTGGTGGCACATGCCTGTAATCCCAGTTACTCAGGAGGCTGAGGCGGGAGAATCGCTTGAACCCAGGAGCGGAGGTTGCAGTGAGCCAAGATTGCACCATTGCACTCCAGCCTGGGCAACAAGAATAAAACTCCATCTCAAAATAAATAAATAAATAAATAAGCCGGGTGTGGTGGCTTATGCCACTGCACTAATGCCAGCACTTTGGGAGGCCAAGGCGGGCAGATCACGAGGTCAAGAGATCGAGACCATCCTGGCCAACATAGTGAAACTCTGTCTCTAGTAAAAATACACAAATTAGGCGGACATGGTGGCACACACCTGTGGTCCCAGCTACTTGGGAGGCTGAGGCGGAAGAATCGCTTGAATCCAGGAGGCAGAGGTTGCAGTGAGCCGAGATTGCGCCACTGCACTCCAGCCTGGCGACAGAGCAAGACTCCATCTCAAAAAAAAAAAAAAAGGAATACATAAAAAAATAATACAGGCCGGGCGGAGTGGCTCACATCTATAATCCCAGCACTTTGGGAGGCTGAGGCGGGTGGATCACGAGGTCAAGAGATCGAGACCATCCTGGTCAACATGGTGAAACCCTGTCTCTACAAAAATACAAACATTAGCTGGGCATGGTGGCACACGCCTGTAGTCCCAGCTACTCGGGAGGCTGAGGCAGGAGAATTGCTTGAACCCAGGAGGCAGAGGTTGCGGTGAGCCGTTGCACTCCAGCCTGGGTAATAAGAGCGAAACTCCATCTCAAAAAAAAGAAAAAAAAATACAGAATTAGCTGGGCGTGGTGGCTCACGCCTGTAATCCCAGCTACTTGGGAGGCTGAGGCGGGAGAATCGCTTGAACCCAGGAGGCGGAGATTGTGGTGAGCCGAGATCTCGCCATTGCACTCCAGGCTGGGTGACAAAGGGAGGCTATGTCTGAAAAAAAAGAGCAAAAATTCTGTCTCAAAAAAAAAAATTCAGGTGAGATAGTCCTTTACCCCGATAGGATGGCTACTATCAAAGAACAGAAAATCAGTTTTATTCTTGTTTCTTTGGTGAGAATGTAGAAAAATTGGAACACTCGCGAGTTGCTGATGGAAACCAAAACTGGTACAGCCACTGCAGAAAACACTTTAGCCGTTCCTCAAAAAATTAAATATAGAATGACTATATGATCTAGCAATCTCACTTCTGGGGATACACCAAAAGAGAAATGAAAGCAGGTGTTCAAGCAGAAGCTTGGACACAGGTGTTCATAGCAGCAGCATTTACAACAGCCAAGTGTCCATCCAGACAAGAATGGGTGAATAGAATGTGATGTGAGCACAGGGAGCAATATCATTCAGCTCTAAATGCAGACGAAGTACTGATACATGCTGCCATGCGGATGAACCTCAAAAAACATGATGCTACGTGAGCCAGACATGAAAGAGCCGCATATTGTACGATTTCATTCATATGACATTCACAGAACAGGCAAATCTGTGGAGACAGAAAACAGATGGGTGGTTTCCAGGGGTTGCAGAGAAGAGGAAATGAGGAGTGGCTATTTAATGAGTATGCAGCTTCCACTTAGAGTGGATGGAAAAGTTCTGGAACTAAGGCAGTGGTGACTGTTGTACAATATCATGATGTAATAATTGCCACAGAATTTTAAACTTTCAAATGGTTAAAATGGTAAATTTGATGTTATGTGAATTTACAATACAAATTAATTAATGAAAAAACATATTTGTATGGGTTTACTTCTGGGTTCTCTGCTTCGTTCCATTGATCTGTGTCTATCTGTTTACCAACATCACAGTCTTGATTACTTAGCTATATAATCAATCTTGAGACCTAGTAAACTGATTCTTCACTTCATTCTTCTTTTTCTTTCTTTTCTTTTCTTTTCTTTTTTTTTTTTTTTTTTTTTTGAGACAGAGTCTCACTCTTTTGCCCAGGCTGGAGTGCAGTGGCACAATCTCAGCTCACTGCAACCTCTGCCTTCCAGTTTTAAAGCAATTCTCCTGCCTCAGACTCCCGAGTAGCTGGGATTACAGGTGCCCGCCACCACACCTGGCTAACTTTTGTATTTTAGTAGAGATGGGGTTTCACCATGTTGGCCAGGCTGGTCTCAAACTCCTGACCTCATGATTCGCCCACCTTGGCCTCCCAAAGTGCTGGAATTACAGGTGTGAGCCACCGCGCCCAGCCCACTTCGTTCTTTTTTCTTTTCTTTTCTTTTCTTTCTTTCTTTCTTTTTTGAGTCTCTCTCTGTCACCCAGGCTGGAGTTTAGTGGTGTGATCTTGGCTCACTACAACCTCCACCTCCCCAGTTCAAGCTATTTTCCTGTCTCAGCCTCCCGAGTAGCTGGAACTACAGGTACACCACCACACCTGACTAATTTTTGTGTTTTTAGTAGAGATGCAGTTTCATCATATTGGTCAGACTGGTCTTGAACTCCTGACCTCAGGTGATCCACCCATCTTGACCTCCCAAAGTGCTGGGATAACAGATGTGAGCCACTGCACCTGGCCCATTCTTTTTCAAAATTGTTTTAGCTATTCTTGTTTCTTTTATTTTTCCATATAAATTTTAGAATAATTTTGTTTCCAACTATTTAAAAATCTTGCTAGGATTTTGGTAGGAATTACCTTAAATCTATATATCAGTTTGGGAAAACTTGATGTCTTTATGATGCTTAATTTTCTGATCCATGAACATTGTATGCCTCTCTATTTTATGAGACCTTCATTGATTTTTTTAAAAACAGTCTCTCATAGTTTCAGCATACAAATCCTGTACATGTTTTATGTTGAGCAACTGTAAATGGTTTTGTGGTTTTTATTTTGGTGTCTATAGGTTCATTGTTAATATATAGAAATTCAAATGTTTTTGCATGTTCATCTTGTATCCTACAACCTTGCTGGACTCATTTCTTTAATTCTAGGAGTGGCTATTAGTTAAATCTTTGGTATTTTTTTCAAAGACAATTATGTCTTCTGTAAATAGGGACAGTTTGATTCCTTGCTTTCCAACCTATATGCCTGTATTTCCTTGTCTTGCCTTATGGCACTGGCTAAATCTTCCAGCACTAAGTTGAATAACAGTCATGGGAGTGGACATCCTTGCTTCATTTCTGGTCTTAGGGAGAAAGCATCTAGTCTTTTGCACTAGTTGCATGTTTTTTGAAGATGTTCTCTATCAAGTTGAGGAAAGCTCCCATTATTTCTATTTCTCTGAGAGTTCTTGTTGTGAATGGATATTGAATTTTGTCAAATGCTCTTTCTGCATCAATTGATCTGATCCTGTGATTTTTTTTCCTTTTTATGATGACAAAATATATCCTACCTCCCCGCTCTGCCAGGAACAAAAGTTAATCACTGACAACAACTGGATTCTTATTGGCCTGAAGCTGATAGCAGAAGAATCTATGATATGGTTTGGATGTTTGTCCTCTCCAAATCTCACACCAAAATATGATTCCCAGTGCTGGAGGTGGGGTAGGGCAGTAGGTGATTGGATCACGGGGCCTGATGGCTCATGAATGGCTTGGCACTCGGTGATAAGTGAATTCTCATGCTATCTGCTTATGTAAAGCATGTGACACCTCTCCCTCTCTCTCTTGCTCCCGATGTCACCATCAGAAGTGCCTGCTACCACTTTGCCATCCACCATGATCATAAGCTGCCTGAGGCCTCCCCAGAAGCTGAGCAGATGCTGGCACCATGCCTGTACAGCCTGCAGAACCGTGATCCGGTGAAACCTCCCTTCTTTATAAATTACCCAGCCTCAGGTAACTCTCTAGAGGGAAGCAAGAATGGCCTAACACCATCTACACAAGCAAGCTTCCCTAAATCGCCTGCATCTGCCATTCTCTCTTTTTTTTTTTTTTTTTTTTTTTTTTTGAGACAGAGTCTCGCTCTGTTGCCCAGGCTGGAGTGCAACTGCAACCTCCGCCTCCCGGGTTCAAGGAATTCTCCTACCTCAGCTTCCTGAGTAGCTGGGATTACAGGCGTGTGCCACCATTCCCAGCTAAGTTTTGTATTTTTAGTAGAGACGGGGTTTCACCATGTTGGTCAGGCTGGTCTCGAATTCCTGACCTCAGGTGATCTGCCCGTCTCGGCCTCCCGCAGTGCTGGGATTACAGGGATGAGTCACCAAGCTGGCCTCAAATTGTCTTCTGTGTATGGTGTGAAGTGGGCAGGAGCTGAGGATTATTCTTTTGCAGGTGTGTGTCCAGCTGCCCTGGCACTGGAAATATCCCTTTCTCCATTGAGTGGACTTTGCTCCTTGGTAGAAGGCCAGCTGTCCGCAGACGTGAGGTCCGTTTCTGCATCTTCCCCCTTCCACGGTCTGTGTATCCATTGCCTCACCTGGACGCTGTGGTCTTAGTGACCGTGGCTCTACACACCCACGTCTTGGGAGTCAGGCCACACAGGGATCCACTGGCTTCTGCTCTTAGGAGTCCTTGGCACTTCCCTGGGAAACTTGGGATCCCGCTGTTGATTTCTAGAGCTGCGTCCTTGGGGCTGCTTGAGCCCCTCAAGGAATCCCTTTGCGGCTCCCCTTCAGAGGCCCCCATCACCTGCAGAAACTCTGTCCCACACCCAGGACCAAGGTTGAGCTCAGGCCTCTGCTAGCATGCCCCTAGGAGGCGCCGGCGGTACGAAGACCACCACCGACAGACTCCTGCTGCAGCTCACATCACACCACTGGGGGGAGCCCAAGGAGCCCATGCAGGAGCCTCCTAGGACTTCCTAGAACAGAGCCCCTCCCTCCCACCCTCTACATCTTCCCTCGGCCCACCTTGTCACTGCCAGGGTAGGTGTCTCTCCCTCCTCCGCCCCTCACTGGAGCCTTCCATCAACACCAAGGGGTGGGCAGCGCGGCACCAGGGAACAGCCCTCTGGCACCCCCACCCCCTCCATGGTCCCCATCAGCACTGGGATTTGTAGTCAGAGCTCTTGTTACCAAAGAGGTTAAAAACAAACAGCAGGCCGGGCGCAGTGGCTCAAATCTATAATTTCAGCACTTTGGCAGGTCGAGGCAGGCAGATCACCTGAGGTCAGGAGTTCTAGACCAGCCTGAGCAACATGGTGAAACCTTGTGTCTACTAAAAATAAAAATAAAAAATTAGCCAGGTGTAGTGGCGCGTGCCTGTAATTCCAGCTACTTGGGAGGCTGAAGCAGGAGAACTGCTTGAACCCGAGGTGGAGGTTGCAGTGAGATGAGATGGTGCTACTGCACTCCAGCAACAAGCATGAAACTGTCTCAAAAAAAAACAAAGAAAAGCAGCGCCGGGCCTGGCGGCTCACGCCTGTTATCCCAGCACTTTGGGAGGCTGAGAGGGGTGGATTACCTGAGGTCAGGAGTTCGAGACCAGCCTGGCCCACACGGTGACACCCCATCTCCATTTAAAAAAGAAAAGAAAAACAGCAGACACAGCCAGCTCCACCATAGTCAGAAAGCCCAGAATAGAAGGAAGGGGACACTGAGGGGTGCTGGGTGCTGACGGGAGCTTCCCAGGGTCCATCCCCATACGGCAGTGCAGAGATGAAGGACAGGGAAAGGATCCAGGATGCATCGGCCAACCCTGAATCCAGAGTCTGACAGTGGCCTGACAGAGGGAAGTGGGTAAGAGGGGTGCCCTCAGCAGGAGGCCCAGGAGGAGCCTGTTGTCCGGACCTGCACGTGGCTGCCTGTGCTGAGGGGCACCTGGACCCCACTGTGACAACCCTCACCTGGGGCCCTGCCATCCGAGGTTGATTCAGGTGCTCAGGGCTGGTTTACAGGCTCACCCCAGGCAGGAAGAGCCCCCAAAACCAAGGAGGAGCCTATGCTCAGAGGAGTCCCGGAAGCCTTCTTCGCTGGCAGCGCCCATGGCCCTGGGCACCAGAATGAAAGCCACTGTATCCTGAGGCCCCTCCTGGCCCAGCCCAGCACATGCTGTTCCTCCAGGCCCCAGTGCAACTTGACCTCCCACCCCCACATCACTGGCCTTTTGCTGGGGGGCCAGTCCCTGTTCTCCCATGGAGGAACCCTCCCCCGGCCCTGCAGACCTGTCTTCTGGCCTTACCCCTATATTTCTGCAGGGTACCCCGCCTAGCCCAAGTCCCGAAAGAACTCGCCCCTGCCCACTTAACCATGGGCCGCAGCCCTGCCCAGTGGGTCCACTTTTCCCAGAGACTTGGCTGGTTTTCTCCTAGCGTTGGCCCAGGGCCTGCCGCAGAACAGGTTGGGACACACCCGCTGCAAGGACGAGGGCTCCCTCAGCCTCCCCACCAAGCCAGGGACAAGGGAGCAGGCCCCAGAGGTGCTGATGGGTTAGTGCTAGGGAAAGGCACCAACCCCTGAGTGACAGCCACGTGTACAGAAAACACACTGGGAGTCTCCGCATCACAGGGCCTCTGCGGCACCTCCATGCCAGCATCCTCAGCCCTGGCCCCGAGCCCCCAGGCAGACCCTGGCCATTCCTTAGCCCCACCGGGTCTCTGGTGCACTGATCCTGAGCTACTGTGGGTCATGGAAGCAGGACTGAGGCCAGGGTGCTCTGGGGATGTCCCTTCTTCACACACGTCCCCACCTGCTCCTGACCTGCTGAGGCTCAGAGAACAGAGGAGAATGCAGCCTGGTTTGGGTCTGGAAGGGAGTCTCCTGAGATTAAGGGTGAGGACAAAAGAACGGAAACTACCCAGATGTCCCTCAGTGGGGGCAGGTGAGAGACTGGGCGTCCCGCTCCACAGATGACAGGCCAGCCATGGTGGGAAGCTGGGCTGAGTGCTGGGACCGCATGGTGACTAGCGTGTCACTGTTTAATCTTCAGGCAAAGTATCACTTCAGGTGTAGACATATGCATAGATTCATTCTGATGTTAAAAATAGGAAGTAAGCCAGGCGTGGTGACTCACACCTGTAATCCCAGCACTTTGGGAGGCCGAGGTGAGCAGATCACCTGAGGTCAGGAGTTCGAGAACAGCCTGGCCAACATGGTGAAACCTTATCTCTACTAATAATACAAAAATTAGCCAGGCATGGTGGTGTGCGCCTGTGATCCCAGCTACTCAAAAGGCTGAGGCAGGAGAATCACTTGAACCTGGGAGGTGAAGGTTGCAGTGAGCCAAGATCATGCTATTGCATTCCAGCCTGGTTGGCAGAGTGAGACAAGAAAGAAAGAGAGAGACAGAGAGAGAGAGAGAGAGAGAGAGAGACAGAGAGAGAAAGAGAGAAAGAGAGAGAGAAAGAAAGAAAGAAAGAAAGAAAGAAAGAAAGAAAGAAAGAAAGAAAGGAAAGAAAGAAAGAAAGGAAGGAAAAAAGAGAAAGAGAGAAAGGAAGGAAGGAAAAGGGAAGGGAAGGGAGAAAGAGAGAAAATATAACGAAAAAATATTCACAACACCAATCAATAGCCACTTTTTTTTGAGACAGAGTCTCACTCTGTCACCCAGTCTGGAGTGCAATGGTGAGATCACAGCTCACTGCAGCCTTGAACTGCTGGCCTCAGTGATCCTGCCGCCTCATTTTGGGTTGAGATGGGGTCTTGCTATGTTGCCCAAGTTGGTCTCCAACTCTTGGCCTCAAGAAATCCTCCCAGCTCAGCTTCCTAAAGTACTGGGATTACAGCTGTGAGCCCCTGTGGCTGGATTTAACTTTTTTTTTTTTTTTTTTTGAGATGGAGTTTTGCTCATCACCCAGGCTGGAGTACAATGGTGTCACCTCTGCTCACTGCAACCTCCGCCTCCCGTGTTCAAGCCATTTTCCTGCTTCAGCCTACCGAGTAGCTGAGATTACAGGCATGCATTACCACACCTGGCTAATTTTGTATTTTTAGTAGAGACAGGGTTTCTCCATGTTGGTCAGGCTGATCTTGAACTCCCAACCCCAGGTAATCTGCCCACTTTGACCTCCCAGAGTGCAGGGATTACAGAGGTGAGCCACCACGCCCGGCCGTGGATTTGACTTCTTAACTGTATTTTTACCAGTCAGTTCTTCCTTAATTAGTATATAAATCTAATACTATTCCAATCAAATTACCAATGGGATTTTTCAAAAAACTTGATTTAATGTTCTTTTAGAAGGTGAATGAGTATAAGACAAGACGCTTCTGAAGACTGTCAGGTGGCACCAGATATTTAAACGTAGCATAAAGCTGCAGTCAGCGAGGCGGGGGCTCTGACGCAGAAACAGACACACCCCTGGAGTGAAATGCAAAGCCTGCCACCTAGGCACTCGGAGAATGCAGGTGATTTAACACAGGATTCTGAATGCATCAGGAAATGGAGGGCGTATTCAGTAAGTGACCTTGGGAGAACTGGAGAGTCATTTGTAAAAAGGCAAACACTAAAACTATTCCAGTTAGAATTAATATATAAAATGACTTAAATGAAGACATGAAATGATAACATGGAAAAAATGAAATAAAATATCCAAAGGAAATAAAGGTGCATGCTTATATCATCTTGGGGTGAAGAGGAGCTCTTTAAGTGTGCTAGAAAGAATGGAAGCCTAAAAAAGACTCATAGACCTGACTTAATGATACTGTAATAAGCTTGCATAGGAAAATGCTGTAAATAGCAAAACAGGTTAACAAGCTGAAGAAAATATTTGTGACTTATAAATACAAGGAGTATATGAGTCCATATCTTTAATATACAAAGAGGGTTTCAAATCAATAAGAAAGAAAATGAAAGGGTTGCAAAGAAAATGAAAGGAATAGAGAAGAGAGACTTAAGCTTTACAAGAGATTTTATTTCATAGCTCAGTAGCATCGGGGGCTGCAATCTGGCAACATTCACTGTTCCCACTTTGCAGCTTTTGAATATTGAGCTATGAAAATACATGACGGATGCACAAATCACACTCGTTTTCCAGACAGAACAAAGTTTCATTCCTGGCTTTTATAAATGTACCATAAAGGAAATTTCCTTTACTTAGTAGGTTTGGGGGAAATAGTAGGTAACTTTTTTTGGGGGGGGTCGGAGGACGGAGTCTTGCTCTGTCCCTCAGGCTGGAGTGCAGTGGTTTGGTCTCAGCTCACTGCAACCTCCGCCTCCCGAGTTCAGGCAATTCGCCTGCCTCAGCCTCCCGAGTAGCTGGGATTACAGGCACCCATCACCACACCAGGCTAATTTTTGTATTTTTAGTAGAGACGGCAGTTTCACTATGTTGGCCAGGCTGGTCTCGAACTCCTGACCTCGTGATCTGCCCGCCTCAACCTCCCAAAGTGCTGGGATTACAGGCACGAGCCACCTTGCCTGGCCATGGTGCGTAATTTAATGGATTAAGCAGAAGTAGCATTTCGAGATTCTAAGAGACTCTAACACAAAGATGTGAACTGTGACCGCAGCGTGTCCCTGGTGATCTGACTGTGCTTGGGGTGGCAGCTCTGGATTGGGCTCCTCTGTGAGGGCTGCAGTTCTTCAATGGGAAACCTCAGTGAACCCCAACTAGGGGCCGGGAAGAGGCTGCTTGCAGGCTCCATTTCAGCCAGGAGAGCAGGACATTTGGTCATTTTCGTGGGTGGCCCAGGGACCTTGTTTCTGTGGGAGCCGCGATTTGGAAGTGGTCTTATTTTTCACTAGCTTTATTATTGTCTGGAATGGTCTTGTCTGAGGTCTGCTCTGAGAGGCTGCTGACGTCTGCAGGAGAGCACTACGACCTTGCTGTGGGCCCTGGACTTGTCTTTCTCAGTATATTTCTTTTCTTTTCTTTTCTTTTCTTTTCTTTCTTTCTTTTTTTTTTTTTTTTTTTTTTTTTTTGAGATAGAATCTTACTCTGTGGCGCAGACTGGAGTGTAATGGTGTGATCTTGGCTCACTGCAACCTCCACTTCCGGGTTAAAGTGATTCTCCTGCTTCAGCCGCCCGAGTAGCTGCGATTACAGGTGCCTGCCACCATGCCCGGCTAATTCTTGTATTTTTTAGTAGAGATGGGATTTCACCATGTTGGTCAGGCTGGTCTCAAACTTCTGACCTCAGGTGATCCACCTGTCTCAACCTCCAAAGTGCTGGGATTACAGGCGTGAGCCACCGTGCTCAGCGTCTTTCTCAGTATTAAAGCATCAGCTTTGTCCAAGGTTCAGAGAGCCGCGGGTCTGGGTGTGGTGCTGGAGAAGTCTCGGACCGTGGGCCCTGGGGCACCCTGCAGTCCTCTCTAGGTCAGGCGATGCAAGGGTCACGTCACCTCTGACTCCAGAAGCACTTCCTCTTCAGGAGAAGAAAGAATGTTTGCTCATTCATTCATTCACCCCACAAACACAAAATACCACCACTCCCCACCCCACTACAGCTGGGTGGGTCATGTGACTCGATGTGGCCACTGAATGTGAACGGGTCACCACGTCCCTTCACCACCTCAGTCTGCCCCACGGAAGCCCCCCGTGGCCCAAGGCCCCGAGCCTGTCCCCAGATGCCGGCTTTGGCTCCTGCTGCCTGTAGACTGATCAGGTGGAGGTGAGACAACCTCTTCCAGGCCGTGGGCTGGAGGGCAGAGGACGCACAGCGTGGCGTCCCCAGGGCTCCCTAGCCGGCATCGGCACCAGTGCTCGCACCATCACGGGCTCCCGGACAGAGGCTGAGTTGCATGGTCTTCCCACTTCTGGAGTGTGGTTTCCCACCTGGGTGTTTTCAGACACAGTTTCACGTGCCACTTACAAATGCACCATCAGGGGAAGGCTCTTTGCATTGGTAGCTCCAGAAGAGACAGAGGCTTCCCTTGATTAAGGGCGTCTGTCCTATGTGCTTCTCAGAGACTTTATGCAGGGATGCAAATCTCGACCCCCACAAGCAGACAATGGGTAGGCAGTGTGTCCCAAACAATTTGACCATGCACCCTGTTCCCAAGCACACCCATGACAGTGCCTTCTGGAAGGTGGGAGAAGCCACAGCCCCTGCTGGGGTCCAGTGCACCCGCCGGCTGGGGTGGGTGAGGCTTCAGTGACCACCCCAGGCCCCCAGGGCCCCCACAGCCACGGCTGCTGTCCTGTCCTTTCTTCCTGACCCCCACGGCCCACACTGTATGTGACCACTCTGGGTCCAGTGGGGCTTGGGCCAAGGCCAGGTTGAGTCACAGGGTCTTTCCAGACCCCCTAGGCTCAATGGCATCAGAAATCAATGTGGGGCAAGCTGTGGGTCATCCCATCAATCCAGCACACAGGTGACCTCCAGGCTGGGTGGGGGCGTGGGAGCTCATGCACAAGGAAGGTGCCAGATGCACCCATGAGTGCCAGGAAAGGGCAGCCACACAGGGGGGCTGGGCTCCACCAGCCCCGGAGCCCTGCCTGGGAGCTTTAAGGCACACCCCGCCACATTTGTGGCCTCGGGGCTTCCTGGGGCATCGGAGAATGAGGCCAGAGGTCCCCCAGTGCCCAGCACCTGCGGCCCACATGCTGGTGGGCATACACAGGGTCTGATGCCAGTGGTGGCCTCAGGGATTGAGCTCCTCGAGGGTTACCCCATGAGAGGCTGGCTGTTTGGGGCCCATCTGCAGAGCGCTGGACCTCTCTCCTGCTGAGGCCACTCTGGTCTCTGCTGAGCTGCAGGGAGTGCGCAGGGACCAGGGGCTCGGATGGACACAAGGGGCTTCCTGTCCTGTGGCCTACACTGGGGCACCCGCCCTGGACAGAACCTCCCGCAGCCTCCACCAAGGCTGGGAGCTCCCTGCCTGCCAGGGGACCATCCCTTCAAGCCTTTAGAAAACTGCCCTTCCCAATCACTCGAGGTCAGGAGTTTGAGACCAGCCTGGCCAACATGGTGAAACCCTGTCTCTATTAAAAGTACAAAAATTAGCTGGGCGTGGTGGTGCATGGCTGTAATCCCAGCTACTCAGGAGGTTGAGGCAGGAGAATCGCTTGAACCCTGGAGGTAGAGGTTGCAGTGAGCTGAGATCCTGTCACTGCGCTCTGGCCTGACGACAGAGCAAGACCCTGTCTCAAAAAAAAAAAAAAAAAAAAAAAGAGAAAGAGAAAGAAAACCACCCTTCCTTGGAGCCAAAACCAGCCTCCGGGAGCTCCCCCTTTCCACTTGTGCAGGCGAGAACAGCACCACAGGGGTGGGGGGGCTGGGTGCGGGGCTGGGGTCAGGGGAGGGAGGGCGGCTCCTTCTAATCACTTTCAATCCAGTGAGTGCCTTAAAAACAAAGCTCTTTGGAATAAAAGGAGAAACAATCAAGAGCGTTTTACTCAATCACAGGGAACCGATTTCACTGTTTTCATCAACATTCTCTCCCTTCACTTTTTTTATTTAAAAAAAACAAAGAAACCATAGAACAGCTTTGAAGTTATACAAACCTTGAGGTGCTAGTCCTAACCAGCCTCGACCCCCACCCAGCCCTCAGGCCACGGTAGATGCTGCGATTACGCTAATGAACCTGCAGACACACTAGAATCAGCCACCACGAGACACGCCCTCTCCATCCTTGAGACACAGGACATTTCTTTCTTTCTTTTTTTTTTTTTTTAATTAACAGGGTTTCACCGTGTTGGTCAGGCTGGTCTTGAACTCCCTACCTCAGGTGATCCGCCTGCCTTGGCCTCCAAAGTGCTTGGATTACAGGCATGAGCCACCACGCCCGGCCAAGAGACATAGGACATTTCAATGTCACAGCCCCTCAGGGTCCTCCTGGGAGGAGGCCTCAGGCACTGAGCGGCCTCCACTGGGACCCAGCAATTCACTCCGGGAGAGGCTGGGCTATGGGTGTCGGAGGAAGCCCCAGCACAGGGCACCCCACCCAGGCGAGCCATCCCTGAGATGCCTCCGCTCCTGGGCCAGGGGCTGAGGGGCCATCAGGCTGCCCCTGTGCGGTGATCCCTCATGCTGTACTTACAAGAGGAAGTCACCAGGCCCAGCCCACACTTCCTGGTCATCACCTTCCGCCTGCAAAGGTCTTTCTCCCACTTTCCGCCACCACCATAATAGTCCTGCGGCTCCAGCCCTGCCCAGCGGTCCTCCGCCTCATGCTCTGAAGCCCCCAATCTCCCTCCAACAAAGTCCCCCTTCCAACCCACCCTATACCTCCTGCAATGCCCCTCTGCCCACCCCGCCCTCCTGCTCCCTTTCCTGCCCCACCTTCCATCCCCCACTCTGAACCTACCCCTCCCAGCCCCTAACCCCCCACCTGCCCTGACGTTCCCCACCCAACACCCCTTACCCCACCCTTCCCTGTTTGCTTATCTCCTCAAGGCTGCCCCCATCCCTGGGGCTCCAAACTGAGCTCCCAAGCCCCTCCCGAACACTAAGCTCTGGAACACCCCTTCCCCCATCCCCTGCCAAACACGCCCATCTCCTCCTCACCATCTACCCCCACCCCTCCCATCCTGACTGACCTTGAGTTCCCTAAGGCCCATGCCCACCCCATTTGCACCCCTGTCCTGCCCCAAAGGGCACCTCCACTGAAACCTCATCACACCTCCACGCCTACTCTCACCTGGCCAGTCCTTCCCCTACTGAGCCCACCCCTGAGCGCCCACCCCCACCTTATCATCACCCCCATCCTGCCAGAGGACCACCTCCCCTGAATGCCCCATCTCCAACTCACCATCCACCGCACCCCCACTCCCTTCCTAATCCCTGGTCACAGCTCCCTGAGCCCCACGATCCACCTGCCCACCCTGCCCTCAGGGCACCTCCACTTAGGCCTCATCCACCCACACCTCCACCGGCCCCGCCTCCACCCCTCTGCCCACCCGCACCTCACCCCTGCCCCGCCTCCACCCACCGCACCTCCACCCTCATCCCTTTCCCCACCTTTGCCCTGAAGCTCAACCGCATGACCTTCCCAAGCCCACCCCTGAGCGCCCTGCCCCAACCCCACAGCCACCCCTTCCTCCACCCCACTCCAAGGGCGCCCCCTATTGAAACCCCCTCATCCGCCCCATCCCCAATCCTCCCATCTCCACCCCTCCCCTGAGCCCCATCCGCCACCAAGGTCCACCCCACCCCTCACTCCTAAGGGCCCCATTCTCTATACCCCAATCCCCCAGCCCTGCTGAGCGCTTAACCTACCCCACCTGACGTTCCCCCCTCCCCCCGCGAACTTCCCAGCTCCCCACCCCAGTGACCCTCCAGCTCCTGGCCCCTCCCACTCCACTCCAGCCCTGAAGGCTGCCCCGCCCCCGCCCTTTCCCGCCCCCGCAGACACGCCCAGTTCCTTCACCCCCACAGCCAGGAGCCCTCTGGCCCCCACTGTCCCTGGTGGGCCCGGATCCTTCCAGCTCGTTCTTTCCCTGCACCATCCCTGGTTCCATGGCCCACTCCTCCCTTCGGAGCCCGAGCCTGGAAGACCCGGACGGCTGTAACCTTGAACCCGCCTGCTGCCTCTACCCGGAGCCGTGGCAGCAGCCCTGTGGAATTGGTGAGTCTCTTTCTCCCTCTCCCTGGCCGTCCTGCCTTTGAGGGTGTGGCTGGCCAAGACCATCCCCAGGGGTCCCTGCTGGCCTGGGGGACACTGTGGGAGGCTGGAGCATGGGTGTCCCTGAGGGGTCAAAGGCTGGGCCAGAGGAAATCAGGGGCCGCAGCGGCCCTTGGCCCCGTCCTCATGAGGCCCCTGTCCTCCCCTTTCTGGGGAGAAGCGAACCGCCCGTCCTCCAGGTGGTGACAGGGCCAGGCAGGTGGGGTGCAGGCCACAGGGGACCCTCGAGCCCCTCTCAGGGCTGGCAGTGGCCTCGGCCTTCCTGCCCCTCACCCCTGGTTGGGCAGGTGGGTGTCACTGGGGGTACAGGTGGCCTGAGCCGGGCAGGGTCTGCTCAGCAAGCTGCTTCCACTGCTGGGGTGTGTCGACGGCTTTTTCACTTCTGTGTCTGCGTGTCCTGCGCCCCGGCGCGGTGTCCCCATGGCAGCCACCCCAGCCCTGGACCTGGAGGCCGAGCCCAGCATGGACGTGATCTTGGTGGGATCCAGTGAGCTCTCAGGCCCCGTTCCGCCGGCCACAGGCAGAGGTGAGGGCTCATCTGCTTATTGGACCAGTCACGTAGGATGCAGCCCCCAGGCCTGGACAAGGTCTGGAGTTCCAGGCTTCTGGAATGTTCATGCATTTTTCAGATACCCCCAGCAAGGGCAGGAGGTTCCCCACCCACAGCCTTCCCCCCAGGCGAGGCATTTAACACACCAAGATAAGGTGTGGGGTAGGGGTGGGGGAGGTGCTCAGGCTCCTGTGACTTCGGAAAATGAACAAGTGATGCTCACTTCTTGTCCGTATTTAAATTAAGAGATCAGAGGAGGAAGGAAAGGGACTACTTCTTACCTTCTTTTCCAGAGCTTATTGCATATGAAGTCAAGGTTAACCAGCGGAACATAGAAGGTGAGTGGAGTGTTTGCACGCTTACCCACAACCAGGTGAAAGAGGCCAGCGCGGTGGCTCACACCTATAATCCCAGCACTTTGGGAGGCCAAGGTGGGAGAATCACTTGAGCCCCAGGAGTTTGAGACCAGCCTAGGCAACGTAGTGAGACTGTCTCTACAAAAAAAAAAAAAAATTAACCAGGCATGGTGGCGTGCACCCGTAGTCCCAGCTACTCCTGAGGCTGGGTTGGGAGGATCGTCAGGCTGGGGAGATGGAAGCTGCAGTGAGCGATGGTAACACCACTGCACTCCAGCCTGAGGGACAGCGAGATCCCGGAAGAAGGCAGAGGGCCCCGTTATGCCCCTTGTACCCCTTCTCCCCCTCCCAAGGCCCCTGAAGTTTCATTTAAAGCATGCAGTTCAAAGTATTTCAGTTTACTTACAGAGTTAGCAACCATCATCACTGTCTAATTTTAGAGGATTTTCATCACCCCCAAAAGAAAATCCCTGTCTAGTACCAGTCCCTGAACCCCCAGCTCTTGCTCCCCTTCTTCAGCTCCAGGCAGCCACTCCCCGACTTTGTCTCCACATTGGTTTGCCTTTTCCGGAGCCCTCGAATTTCCAAATGGATTTAGGATCAGTCTGTCAACTCCTCCCAAAAAGCCAGCTGGGATTTAGAGAGGGGTCTGTAGAACCATTTGGGGACTCATGCTCTTTTAACAATATTAAGTCTTCTTTTTCTTTTTTGAGACAGAGTCTCACTCTGTCCCCCAGGCTGGGGTGCAATGGCATGATCTTGGCTCACTGCAACCTCCATCTCCCAGGTTAAAGTGATTCTCCTGCCTCAGCCTCCTGAGGAGCTGGAAGTATAGACACCTGTCACCACGCTCAGCTAATTTTTGTATTTTCAGTAGAAACGAGGTATCGCCATGTTGGCCAGGCTGGTCTTGAACTCCTGAACTCAGGTGATCTGCCCGCTTCAACCTCCCAAAGTGCTGGGATTACAGATGTTAGCCATCGCACCCAGCCAGTATTAAGTCTTCTGATCCAGGAACACGGGATAGCTTTCCATTTTGTTTCGTCTTCCTTAACATCTTTCTTTCCTTTTTTTTTTTCTTTTTTTTTAAAGACAGGGTTTCACCATGTTGGCCAGGCTGGTCTCAAACTCCTGACCTCAGGTGATCGGCTCACCTCAGCCTCCCAAAGTGCTGGGATTATAGGTGTGAGGCACTATGCCCATCTTCTTTAACATCTTTCTTTCTCTTTTGTTCTTTCTTTCATTCTTTCTTTTTTCGAGATGGAGTTTTGCTCTTGTTGCCCAGGCTGGAGTGCAATGGTGTGATCTCGGCTCACTGCAGCCTCCACCTCCTGGGTTCAAGCGACTCTCCTGTCTCAGCCTCCTGAGTAGCTGGGATTACGGGCATACACCAGCAGCCTGCCTAATTTTTGTATTCCTTAACATCTTTCAACCATGTTTTGCAGTTTTCAGTGTAAAAGCCTCACACTGCTTTGGCTAAATGTATTCCTAAGTCTTCTGCTGCATTTGACGCCACCGTAAAACACCCTGCACTTTGAATGTTTCCTTTAGAGATCTGCCTCTGCTGCGGAAGCTTCCAGGTTCACACGCAGCACCCTCTGTTTGAGGGAGGGATGTGCGCCCCATGTAAGGTAGGCAGGGAGGCTGGGTGTGACTCCCTCACGGCCTCAGAGCAGGGAGGACACAAGCCAGTCTTGCTTTACTCCTTCCAAGGACAAGTTCCTGGACGCCCTCTTCCTGTACGACGATGATGGGTACCAATCCTACTGCTCCATCTGCTCCTCTGGGGGGACGCTGCTCATCTGTGAAAACCCCGACTGCACCCGGTGAGGCCAGGGCCCTGCCAGGAGGGTGAAGGGTGAAGGAGCCACTGTCAGGAGCTGAGGACACATCCACCCTTTCAGCTACTCATTCTGGAGTGTGCGTGGTTTTTCCTCCCGAAAGGATGATTTTCCTGGGAGCTTCCGGCTTCTGCCTCAAATGCATTCCTCTTGGGCGTAGAGCCCTGATGTACGGGAGTCCGGTGTCTGCAGTTGGCATTTGTGATTTTTCTTTTTAGTACTGGCATTGCCTCATCACTGTGCAGTGATGGAAACGCCACACCCAGGCTGCTAGTCATGAGCAGGGGTGACGAGAGGCATGTTCAGCCCTCAGCCATTACTGCCCAGCCCCACCTCCATCCGTCGGCCCCTCCCCTCTGTCCTGGGCCATCCTCGTGTTTACAGCTCCCTCCACCTCAAGTTCTCTCCCCCTAGCTGGTGTTCCTACATCTGGTTTTGCTGGGAGTCCTGACACTGTTTCCTCAGGCTCCAGAGTTTGGGGACAGACAGGTGGCTTAGGGGGTTCCTTGAGATCTGTCATTGCCTGTGAGCCTACCTCCCTGTCCTCTGCACCTGGCTCGGCTCCTGTCACTCTGCATCCCTAGGAAGGACCGTGTCCCCCTTGCCTGGTCCACCACCTGGCCTTCCCAGAGTGAGCTCCAGGGCGACTTTTCCCTCCGAAGCAAGGCTCAGGCCCACCTCTGCCATCCTTGGCACAAGCGGGCTGTCATGTCCGCCGCTGTGGTTTTCTGACCCTAGATGCTACTGCTTCGAGTGTGTGGATATCCTGGTCGGCCCTGGGACCTCGGGGAAGGTGCACGCCATGAGCAACTGGGTGTGTTTCCTGTGCCTGCCCTTCTCCCGCAGCGGGCTGCTTCAGCGCCGGAAGAAGTGGCGAAGCCACCTCAAGGCCTTCTACGACCAGGAGTCGGTAAGGAGACCGCGGGGGGCAGGACCAGCGAAATGCCAGCACACCCGGGCAGCGCCACTGCAGGCTTCGCAGCAAACACTCTTTCCTGGGTTCCTCTGATAGCGGCTTCCCCTCAGTGGTGGCTTTGAGTAAATGGCTTTGGTATGGCAGTTTTGTTTCTTCCAAGCCTAGGAACGAGGCTCTGGTAGCAGGTGGGAGAGGGCTGGGAGAGGGTGGCTGGCACGTCCTCAGCACATCTCAAAGTCCAGTCCCCAGGAGCAAATGCCTGGGCTGATGCCGGCCAGATGTGGGCCCTTCTTGGGAGTCCAGCCGAGGAGCTGGGGGGCGCAGGCAGGAGCCTCAGACAAAGGCGGAGAGGGTGGAACTGTGTCCCCTGAGGGCTGTGCCCAGGTCCTAACCCCTGCCTGTGGATATCATCTTATCTGGAAATAGGGCCTTTGCCCTATTGATTTAGTTGAGGGTCATGGGATGAGGTCATTCCGGACTTAGGGTGGGCCCTGATGCTGTGACTAGTATCCCTGTAAGAGATTTGGGATGTGGAGACAGGGAAGACAGCTACGTGGTGATGGAGGCGGAGACTGGAGGGAGGCATCCACCAGCCATGGGTGCCAGCAGCCCCGGGAGCTGGGGGAGAGGCCAGGCTCGTCTCCCCTGCCGCCGGCACACCATGACTTCAGACCTCTGGCCTCCTGAGCTACAAGAGAACCATTTCTACTGCGCCAAGTCCCCTGGTCTGGTTTTGTTTTTTTGTTTGTTTTTTGGTTTTCTTGAGACAGAGTTTTGCTCTTGTTGCCCAGGCTGGAGTACAATGGCACCATCTTGGCTCACCACAACCTCAGCTTCCCAGGTTCAAGTGATTCTCCTGCCTCAGCCTCCTGAGTAGCTGGGATTATAGGCATGTACCACCACACCCAGCTAATTTTGTACTTTTAGTGGAGACGTGGTTTCACCATGTTGGCCAGGCCAGTCTCGAACTCCCGACCTCGTGATCCACCTGACTCAGTCTCCCAAAGTGCTGGGATGCCAGGCATGAGCCACTGTACCTGATCCCCCCCCAGTCTGTTTAAATTTGCAAGCCACCCACAGGAAGCTCCTCTAGAAGGGGTGTGGCTCTCAGTGAGGCAGCCAGCGGGGAGCAAGGCACCCCTGAGCTAAGCGTGAAACTTGCACCGGCCTCCAGCTCACATTCTTAAGGTTGAGCGAAGTCATCTCTCCCTGCCCAGCAAGCTTCAACCTGCCCCAATTCAAAGGAAAGGGCCAGATGGGGTGGTATTTTTTTTTCAGGATTAATTAACTTTATATTTTTTGTATATAAACCCTACATTGTAGCCACAGCTGGAGCCTGGGTCCTCTGCATGCAGACTCCGGTGCACACTGATGAGGTGGTCAGTGAATCCCTGAGAGGGAGACTTGGTGAATACAGTCTCTTTCCAGAGGCTGGGGGTCAGGCAGCTGTAGGTCTTAGAGACGGCATCAAAGGTGGCCTTGGAGAAGTTGCCCAGGATGGCAGTGCAGCCCCTGGCTGAGGTGTAGCAGTCATGATACCAGCCAACATAAGCAGCTTCTTGGGCACAGGTGCCAAGACGATGCCAGTGCCCCCGGAAGTGGGGATGAGGTGCACCAGCACAGATCCATAGTGGCCTGTCACCTGGCAAAGGACGGTGTGGGGCTTGCCGGTCCCATCCCCCCGTAGCCTCTGCACACAGGGACAATGGAGAGCTTGGCCAGGGTGATGGCCCCACGGACGGCAGTGGCCGCCTCCTTGGAGCACTTAACACCCAGATGGACGTGGGGATTGTGTAGTCCCAATGGCAACAAATGCCTTGAACCTGGTGTGCTGGCCAGCGGGTCTGCTTCTGAACTGGCATCCTCTTCAAAACTGCATCCTTGAGAGAGGCCCCCAGGGAAAAGTCAATGATCTCAGATTCTTTGATGGCAGGGAGAAGAGGTAGATCTCCTCCTGGGACTTGATCTTTATGTCCTTGACCAGGCGGCCCAGCTTGGTAACAGGCGTTCACTCCTTATCCTCAGCCATCCCAGGGCCTCTGGGGCCTCCAGGTCCCCCCCACCACACTGCACCAGCGTCATCCAACATTCGATGTTTTCTCAGAGAAGAAGCTGGGGTGGTATTTTTGTAGGAATAGAACCTAGAGCTCTAAAAGCCGAGGCCTCCCGAGTTTTGGGCCTTGGGGTGGGGGCTGGCCCTTTAACAGAGCATGTGAGGTCAGAGCCAGCTGCCCGCCTGGACCGGCTGGTTGGCAGGGGCGGGGCAACTGCAGGGCCTGAACTGCCCCCAAGGCTCACCTCTCCCCGGGCGGCTCTGACCTCGGGGTTCTCTTCTCTGAGGCTCTCTCGAAGCTGCCTGGGTGACCAAGACCAGTCTGGCCAACATGGTGAAACTTTCTCTACGAAAAATACAAAAGTTAGCTGGGCATGGTGGTGCATGCCTATGATCCCAGCTACTTGGGAGGCTGAGGCAGGAGAATCGCTTGTACCCGGGGAGTGGAGGTTGTGGTGAGCTGAGATCACACTACTGCACTGCATCCTGGGTGACAGCAATTCTCTGTTTAAAAAAAAAATCATCGGGTGCAGTGGCCCACACCAGTAATCCCAGCACTTCGGGAGGCCGAAATGGGCAGATCATGAGGTCAGGAGTTCAAGACCAGACTGCCCAACATGGTGAAACCCCGTCTCTACTAAAAAATACAAAAATTAGCTGGGCATGGTGGCTCGTGCCTGTAATCCCAGCTACTTGGGAGGCTGAGGTAGGAGAACTGCTTGAACCGGGACCCAGGAGGTGGAGTTTGTAGTGAGCCAAGATGGCGCCACTGCACTCCAGCCTGGGCTACAGCGCGAGACTCCATCTCAAAAAAAATAATCAGTAAACCCTTCCACACCTACTGTCCCTTGGCTAGAGACGGCTGGGAGTCAGAGAGGGAGGCCGAGGTTGGGGCGGGGTGGGCACTTCACAGGGGTAACGGGGGTCAGGACAGGCCCAGTCAGGCTTCAGCACGTACGTCGCCAATGAGTCTGGGGTGAGCGTTCATCCAGGGAAGCATTTTCATTGTGACTCAAGGGCTCTGTAACCAAATAGCCGGCACAATGTCCTGTTTTGATGTTTTAATAAATAGAAGAGTCCCCTTGAGATGTTCGAAACCCTGCCTGTGTGGAGGAGACAGCCGGTGCGGGTGCTGGCCCTTTTTGGGGACATCAAGAAAGGTGAGTCAGTGACGTTCTGAAGACGCCTCCACA
>CAUYLG010005936.1:0-26984 GCA_963573385.1 Cacajao melanocephalus | reverse complement strand
CACAAGAACTGGAGCAAGGTCCTACAACTCCTTTATCAGGAGGAGTGGCTCTCGCCCCAGGTCTGCCATACAGCGGGTATCTTTACGATACTGAACACTGCCGCCTGGGCCATGGATTCTTGTCCTGGTATAACTGTTTTTCCCTTAAATCATGCTCTGCACTGTGTCTGCTCTGGGCATTCCTCTGATTATAAGCTGCTTATTTCTTTATTCATGCTCTGAAATGTATCTACTCTAGGCATTCCTCCGATTATAAACTGAGATAATCTTCAAGCCCTAATTCTATAAACTAATATATGATTATATAATGGATTATATAAAAGGAAATAACTGGGTGGTAACACTATAAATTGAGATATTCTTCAGGCCTTAATTGTGCCAGGGTTCTGCTTAGCTCTCCTTCCTTGGTGCCTATATGGGGGGTTACCTACATATATCAATATAAAAATTAAATGAATCACAACCTTAATCTTATATCAAATAAAAATTAACTTGGTAGTCATAAACATAACCAAATTGATAACACTTTCAGGAGAGAAATAGAGGAAATATTATTAATACTAATGCAAGAAAAAATGTCTTAGCTAGAACATAATAAGTATGCATTGAACCTCATTAAAATTAAAACTTTTTCTTATAATAGGCATCATTAAGAACATAAAAATCTATGTCACAAACTGGGAAAAAATAATTGGCAATACATGTATGAAAAAGAGTTTATATCCACAAGATACAAAGAATTCTTACAATTCAGTAATAATAAGACAAGTAATAAAATATGAGCAAAATGTTCAAACAAATTTTTTTTTTTGGAGATGACGGTCTTACTCTGTCACCCAGGTCAGAGTGCAGTGGCGTGATCTTGACTCACTGCAACCTCCGCCTCTCAGACTCAAGTGATCCTCCCAGCTCAGCCTCCCGAGAAGCTAGGATCACAGGCAAGCACCACCATTCCTGGCTTCTTTTTGTATTTTTGGTAGAGACGAGGTCTTGCCATGTTCCCTAGGCTGTGATCCTCCCACCTCAGCCTTCCCAGAAGCTAGGACTACAGGCATGCACCACCACGCCCAGCTACTTTTTGTATTTTTAGTAGAGACAGGGACTTCCCATGTTCCCTAGGCTGGTCTTGAACACCTGAGCTCAAGTTATCCACGTGCCTCAGCCTCCCAAAGTGCTAGGATTACAGGTGTAAGCTACCGCACCCGGCCGCAGATATTTCTCTATAGAAGATACACAAATAGCTAAATGCATGAAAACACGCTAATTTTTTAATTCAAGGTCATGCAAAGTAAATCCATGATGAGTTAATACTACACAACAATAAGAATGGCTAAATAAAAGACTGAAAACTCCAACTACTCAAAGGGAGATGGGACAACTGAAACTCTTGTACATTCCTGGTGGAAATATAAAATGGTATCCTTACTTTAGGTAATATTTAGCAGCTTCTTAAAAAATTAAACATGCATTTACCATATGACCTAGGAATTCCATGGCTGGATAGTTACCCTCAAAAAAATTGAAACCTGTAACTACACAAAATATTTAAAATTTTATGAAAGAATTTCATAGTAGCTTTATTCATAACTGCTAAAAACTGGAAACAATCCAAATGTTCATCAACACATGAATACACCATGGGACAATCATACAACAGGATAATTGTCAGAGATAGGGAAGAATAAACTGTGCAAGCATGCAATAACAGAATGAATTACAAAATGTTTGTATGGGGAGAAAGCAGCCAAATCAAAAATGTTCATACTGTTTGATTTCATTTACTTAAAACCTTTGACCATGCAAAACTATTGCATAGTAACAGAAAGAAGACCAGCTTTTGCCTGAAGCAAGAATGGAAGGGATTATTTCCAAAAGATCTAAGGGGATATTCCAGGATTATGTAAATGTTGATTGGGGTGGTGGTTACATGAATAATATATTTATCAAAACTTTTGTAACTATGTGCTTAAAATGGAGACATTTATTATTGCATTCAAATTATACTGTAATAAAGTTGACTAAAAATCATAGCATCCTCTCTGATTTATGCTGTGGGTATATTAGGGAAAGATTTGTATCTACTGAATCCTCCCTCCGTGGCCAGAGTAGTGATATCCATATTTGCCAGTGGTAAATACCTGTCATCATTAAAATAAAATTCTCATAACAGTAGACAATGATAGAGAACTTCATTTTATAAGATTCAGTTTAATCACCAACTTCTGAATGTCATCTTTGATTATCCCACATGCTTGCACATAAGGATGCTGAAATGGAAATAAAGGTAAAAAAAAAAAATCCTTAACTTACATGAGTTAGTACTATGCGATACGATACTCCTAACAAAAAGCTGAGAAACACTTTGAGAGTGCGTAATCTCTCATAAAAATGTGTTCAACGGTCATCCAGTCTAGTTTATGTTTCATTGAGATATACTGATAGATGATGCGATACAGCAAACATTTTAAAGTACCTGTTATATTCTAGACACTGCTGAGCTACAAAGATGAATCAAACAAAAGCTGTACCACAGAAACTGTAAATATAAAAGAGGAAGCAGACATACACAAAAGTAATTCTAACGCAAGTGCTTTCCTGCAAAGACATGGTAATAAAGAAATATCTCAGGAAGCAGCACATTTATGATACCGACAAAATTTTAACAGCCATCCTGAAAAGCAACACTTGGCAGACAAATTAACATGTTAAAAAGATACCATCAATCTAAGCTTTTTTAAAACCATAAAATAAAGAGCATTCTCTATGTTAGCATTGGCAAATGTATCCTTCCAGTTGAAGCTCAAATAGCATATGGAATTATCTAAAGCGTTCAGTTTAAAATTAGCACTGAAACAGTCCTGAATGCTCAAATAATCACCCTCATCTGAGCTATGAAAGAGTAATTTAGCCCTGCCTAAGGGGCAATATATTTTATAAAACCCTTACCATTTTTTAATCATTTAAGCAACTAGTCTTAAAGGGTTTTGCCTTAAAAGCCTCTTAAAGTCTGCAGCAAAATAACCTAAAATTACCATATCTTCTATTAAACACACTGTGCTGCTACAGGAAGACTGAACTTCAATACAGTGTTTACTAAGATTACAAAGTTTTTAAAAAGTAAACAATATTAGAAAATATCTAGAAGACTCAGTCAAGAAAAAGTAGAAATGAACTTTCTCAAGAAAAAGAATGGAACTCTAGCAATATAGTGGACTCTGTAAATATATACAAGAAATTAGTGTTAATGACAATTGTTTTAAAAAGTAATGGCTTTCACAAATGTAAATTATTAAAGAAAAAGATGAATTTACTTTAAAATAATTAAAATGACAATGGAAACTTTAACAATGAATGTGGAGAAGACGATTTATCTTAAGTAATAAAATATTTCAGCTACTTATTAAAAGTAGTGTGACCCTGTAGTTATTAGAGTACCATTGAGAAATCATCTTTAGTCCTTTAAAATGTTTATCAAGACTACATAATGACATTAAAATGCTTATAGAGTCAAGTAAAAAAGTTGAATAAAAGATTTCAAAACTCATATTCTTACTCTAACTGTAAAAATCAAATATTTATCATGGACCTTAAAGATTAAAAATAATGTCCAAATGTTAGCAGTGGCTATACTTGCATGACAGAATTATCAGCAAGTTTGTAAGAAAATCTTTTCAAGTAATTTTCTGAATATTCTTTGTTACATTTGTTACAGGTATTATTCTAAGTCCAATGCTTACAGAATTAAAAGCAAAAAACAAAACCC
Source organism: Cacajao melanocephalus (assembly GCA_963573385.1). Taxonomy (NCBI): domain Eukaryota; kingdom Metazoa; phylum Chordata; class Mammalia; order Primates; family Pitheciidae; genus Cacajao; species Cacajao melanocephalus. The sequence goes on along the minus strand of CAUYLG010005936.1, from coordinate 23,221 downwards.
CACATTCTTCCAGCTTTTAATCTAATAAGGGTGATGATAAATATGTGTGTATGAATGTATGTCTTGAGGCACTGACAATGGCTATGATGAAAAAACAAAGCTGAGATACAAAGCGATGGGAAGTGCCACAATAGACACATTTTCTCTGAGGATTTGAAATTTAAGCAGAAAATTTGAATAAGGAAAAATGTTGAGTTACGTGAATATTTGGGTATGTTCATTAGTATGAGGGATTATCAAATGCAAGGACCCTGAGTGTGCTTGGGGGTTCCAAGAAAAGTAAGAAGGCCACTGAGGGTTGAGTGGATAGAGTGAGAAGAGTTATAGGAGATTAGTTTGAGATCACACAGGACCTTAGAAATTATGTAAGAAACTTCAGATTTTATTCTGCATGTAGTGGGAAGACAATTGGACAGCTTTGAGCAGAGAATGATGTGATGTGATGTAATTTGTTTTAAAATGATTACTTTGGCCGCTAAATAGAGACCCATGGCAAATTGGTTTGGTGAGAAAAGAAGAAAATGATGATGGTTTAAGCTGTTTATCATTCTTACAACAAAGACATATGATTCAGCAACTAAAAACTGAAAAAGTTACTTGCTGAATTTAGAAGTGACTAAGGTTATAAAATTAGTCTTATAAAACTTCACACAATTTGATGAGATGAGTAGTAAAACCTCAACAGTTAAATTATTAAACATTAACACAGAGAGATTTTAATTAAACAAATCTGAAAATGTGCATACTCAAGTGATCACAGTTAAGTGAATAAAAATATAACAGTTCCAATTATGTACTGCATAACATTTGAAAACTAAGTTTCAAATTTTTCCTTTTATAGAAATGTCTAATTATGGTTATTTGTCCTTGTGTAGACTTTAGTAGTTTGAGTTAGAGAGGCACCCAGAAGAATTAATCATCATAATTCTATATGCATGGTCTCAAAATAGGTAACATACTTTTTTGAAACAATACTGTATAAATTTAATAAAATGCAGTAAAAGAGTATTCCCATACATTGTTATTTTAGTGTATATTAATCCTATATATGTTTATATTCCTTGACCTAGCAATTTTATATCTTGCAGCATATCCTATGGAAATAGTTAACTTAGTTAAAAATTGATTTATGAGTAAAATTGTGCCAGGAGAATTTATAAAACATAAAACTTAGAAAAATTAATTTAAACAACAAGGATGGAATATTACAAAACTGTTAAAACTGTTAAAACAAAAACAAAAACAAAAACAAAACACCTAACTGCCTCATATGAAAAGCTACTCATAGTTAAGTGACAGAGGCAGGTGACAAAATTTTATATATAATGTAATTATAATCATGTATTTAGTGCTATGGGCATAAAAACAAACTAGAAAGTAAATATATATATATAGACATTGGTGATATCTTGCTCAGATAAATATATGCTTTTATTTTTTGCTTTTCTTAATTTTCAATTTATTTTAATGAGGATATATCACTTATATAAGTGTAGATATTTTGGATTATGCTGAATTGATTGATTGCATTGCTTAGTAGCTATTCCTCAAGTGTGCTTTGTCGAACACAAAGATCTTTATAAAGGGGATTGCAACTAGTTGGTGTGGCACATAGAAGATGGCTATCAAAGAGAAGCATCTTGGTGATTGGATGGATGGATCTGAGATCAGAGTTCAGGGTTCTGAACAGCTCATAATGACTGTGAAATTGAGGACAGAAATCTAGGAAAGGAAATCTGTACAAAGTGAGAACATCAAACTATGCATACAATGTCCTTCAAATCACAGGCCAACTCCTGAAGTGCACACATGTGAGTCAAGGTCCCAAGGGAAACAGCACTTGGAAGCCTAAAATAGCCAGGGAGAAATGTTAGCAACAATGTGGTTCTATGTAAATAGAATAGTAAATTCCAGGACTAACAGCATTTGATCTTGGACAAAAGACAAAAACAGAACAGATACACCCTAATAATGTCAAAAGTCATGTGTTCACATGAGCAACATGATCTGCCAGTAACGTAAATGCCTGTTGGAATAAAACTTATAAAACTCAATGCCTTTCATAGAATTCAGAGTCATTACGTTGTTTAACTCACAGCATCCAGTAGATGATTGAAAATTACTAGCCAGGTGAAGAAGAAAAACTCGGAGGAATATGGTCAAATAACTTCCAAACTCATCACATATTATACTTTATTTTTGAAGAAACATAATATATAAAACATACTTAAAGTTTTGTGAGATCTACAGAAAAGATATCTGTTTAACTTTGTTTAACCACTATTTCCCAAACTGATAATGAAAAATTTTTTCATGAAAACATAAAACTCTTAAAATATGAACACCCTGAAAGCAAAGCTCTCACCCATTGTAATATACAATAGTCATTCTAGTTTGATAATCTACTTCTAATAAAAGGTGTAAGCTTGTAGTGCCTTTCTAAAAACTTTAAAAAATACATCAAGCTGGCAACCTACAATCTCCCAGAATCATCATGTATAAAGAAAGCACCTTATCTTTAGAGTCTCCTATTACAGGCACACCTATACTGGATTACTTAAATAAGTACAATGATTTTCTACATATTTTATATTTTACTTGTCTACTTATAACTCAAAGTTCTTGTTGTATTTATATGACTGAAATTTATTTAAACCTTCCAAGATGTTAAAAACCATACAGTACTGTATTAGAACATATGTATAATCATATTTAAAACAAAATGGTGTTTAATTTTTAAACATATGCTCCTCAAGACAGCTCCTGATTGCTCTATTTTGCATTTTTATGCTGAATCTCATTATTATTTTCTCCTACTCTAGACCTTGGAGAACATTACATTCTTTAGAAACTTTTCTCTTTCCTATGATTTATAAAACTTTTGAGGCCATGTATATAGAATTATGATGATTAATTCTTCTGGGTGCCTCTCTTAACTCAAACTACTAAAGTATACACAAGGACAAATAACCATAATTAGACATTTCTATAAAAGGAAAAATTTGAAACTTAGTTTTCAAAGATAAGAAATGTGTTTTGATTAGTTCTCATTAAGAAAGAAATAAAATTATTATTAACACAATAGATTTGAGAGAGATCAAATAACTTCCTATCTATTTAATTTCAGAGGAGATTAAATAAATTCCTCTCCATTAAATTTTTGGTTACATGCATTGAGATTTTTTTGGTCTATATTCTTTATGCCGGAATCATGCCTTCCTTCTTCCTGGAATAAAAAACAGACAAAAAAATTTCAATGCACATAACCAAAAAAAATGGGGAGATATTTTAAAGACAAATCTACCTTAGAGGAACTATTCTAAAGTGCTTTACTTTCAGTCTTATTTTGCATACCTGCAGCCTGCCTGCCTACCTAAAATGGAAGCCTGTGTGTCACCATGACCTGCAAACTTAGATGGAAATCCTAATTAGTCCTTTTATTCAAGGGAGAAATTCTTTGATATAGACATACCATTTTGCAGAGGAAGCTATTTACAAATGACATGGATCAGTGACCATAACATGTGGAAAACAAACAGCTTGAAAAAGAACTCAAGGAAACAGATGAACACGAACATACTTCTCATTCATACCTTAGGAAAGACTTGAAAGACAATTTTGTTAATTGAAAAAGAAAATAGATTGCTCTAAAAGGACAAGAATCAATTCTAAAATTGATCATCTCTAAAAGTGTTACAACCAGGCATTGTGTTTTCCCTTATGTGACACAATATGAAGTACACAGTGTCACTCTGAAGTACACTTGCCAAGAATATTAAACCTGAACATAAGCAGGCCTTTATCTCTAACTTCAAATTCACAAACATGACGGACAAAAAAAAAATTTAAGATACACGATAAAGAGGCAATAAGGCAAATCCTAAATGTAGGCCATAGAAGACAAATGATGTGATTTTTTTAAACAGCAAGTTAATGAAAGACAAAAACAAAAGAGGAACAGTGAACAAGATTAAAAGATATTTTATTTGAAATTGGTTCAGATCAAATATAAAAAGGTACCTTGCGTATAATTTGGAAAAATTGAAAATGGACTTGGTATTCTAATATACTGATGTATATTTGTGAATTTTAATGGTAAGATAATAGTGCTATTACTATGTAAGAAAAGGTACCTAGATTTTTAGGAATGAAGTGAAAGTAGGGTTAATGTAGTTAAATTACTAAAATACTTATTAAAATAGAAATGTTTTACAATAATAAGATTCAAAAAGATATAATGAGATGATGATAGTTAAATACAGAAATTATCGAATGTTCATTTTTCTGTTCTCTCCACCTTTATTCAATCTGTATTATCATGCTAGCCAATGCATCACTTAAGGAAAAGAGCTAAAAAATAAAATATGGCACAACACTAATTGTAAATGCATTTCAAATTCAGTAATATTAAGACCTGAAGAGATACCTATCTGTGCTTAGAATCAATAAAATTTGTTATTTTTGTATCCTTTCATTTAAAAAAGTGGACAAAAGAAATGTGTTTTTGGAAGTTAACAAATATATGAGTTAGAGGTGGAATAAAGGTCAGAAAAGGGAGTAACCTCAAATCTTTTTAAAAGAACTCCCCCTGGCAAAAAGGTAACTGTGCCCTTTCTTGATGAAGAAGGTAGGTTAAACCACCCAGTATTATGTTTTGGGTATTCACCTGGGGAACCAAGAGAAAGTGTACCAGGGCCCATGGCTCACTACAGTGCTTGGGAGGCACTTAGGAATTACTATCCTAGTAAAGCGTGGTCCAGAGTACCCTAGCTTTTACATTTTTAGGGAGAAAAAGCCCCAATATAGGAAGTAACTTTCTCTAGAAGGATGTAAAAATTTAGTAGGAGAGGAAGTATATGTAACAAGGTAATTAAAAACACAAATCTAGCTTTTCCTCTGTGCAGTCCCCTCTTTTCTTACTCCTTTATACCCTTAGAAGCACTCTCTCTTCTTCAAGTCACTCCAAAGCAAAAACAAAGCTTCAAGGAACCAAATTCCTACCCTATATATAAATGCCTATATAACAGTGAAAATCTTGCTTATAGCATGTGTATATATATATTTCTCCTAACAAGAGCTAGATAAGCCTGGACCTAGGGGGGAGAAAGAAGAGAGAAGTAGAGTGTGGCTTTTATGGATAAATGGAAATTAGAGGATGGCCTAGGTGAAGAAGACCAAAGGTGGAAGAAGCTCAAAGCTCTTCTTGGGTGTGGGTTTTCTCCACAAAGACCTTGTACTTTTGACCAACCTGCCATTTGACAGTCCTAGACACTTGTCAGAGGGAGGGAGTTTGGTTTCTCAAATTCTTGGTAGGGCCAGATGATTGTACCTGAGTTAAGTCAGAGAAATCTAAAACAGTGTATGAACTGGGCTATAACTTCTTTCCAGGAAATCTTAAGGGCAAGGCTAACTACATACTTGGGTGGCAGAGCCAGGAGAGAGTGACTGGGTAGAGATTAATCTGCACACCCAGAGGTTGCCAGACAAAGAATGCAGAATCACAGGCTATTCAGAGTTCTGTCCATAGGGATTGTCTGGGGTGTCTAGAAGACATAAGCAGAAAGATCTGGAATCATTCCCCGAGGTGTTCCTAGTTGCAGAAGGAACCACTGCAATCTACCAGGGGAAATAAAAAAGCATCAAGGAATTAGAAGCAAAAGAGCTCAGCAAGAAACATGTGAAGAGCTGTTAAAATGCCCCAGTAGAGAAAGAATCGTCTCTAAACATCTGGCATGCCCAAAGAACTGAAAGCTGGCCTATTATAGCACAAGTTCAAGTAAGATCTCACCCCTCTGCCTTTTTCTTATATCAGCCTTGGTGGGAAATGCTAACAGCAGCCAGTGAGTAGGGCGGGAGACAAGCACAAAGAAAGAAGATGCCAAATTTGCCTGATTTTCCCCCACAATCTGCAGTGGCTTAAGTTGAAAAGGGAGGAAAACTGTAAATGAGTATGGATGTTTGTTGCTTGAGGAGACTGTAGAATTATTTAGTATCTAAAATTAGATACCAATTCATAAATTTGCTGGCGTTTTTAATCTAGAAATAGAAGTACATTATTCCTGCTCAATGAAGTTTTAATAGAGAAAGCATACAAAAGTAAAATTGTTGTATTTTGTCTAGAATCATGCTTTTCTGTTATATTGCTATATGTGATTACTGTTCTTTCTTAATCTGGAGAAAGCTCCAGTCAGCTTTTCTCATGAGCAGGGCCAAATGGATACAGGACCGCCTAGCCCAATCCAACATTAAGGTCATGAGTGAATTTCTCCCAAATGAGTTTATGTTCTCAGGTTGCGTTTGCTGGACCACTGAAGTCAATTGGTTTCCTGATGGAGCTAAAAATAAGGTTTCTTTATCTACTTTCTTTCCTCAGGTAGTGGGTTCTGGGAACATAATTTTCCCTAATAACTCTGTCATGGGGCAGACAAATTTATTCTCCAGAATAGTTGTGGGGTTAATGCCCTGATCTTTTGTATCCCATTAACCCTCAGGACTTCTGAAAAGTGAAGCACATCAGGGAGTAAGCATTGAGCTAACACAGACTCTGAGACCCTGAAGCTAGTTTAGGCTGAGAGGCAGCCTAAATGTAGCTGCCATGAGGAAAGTCAAGAATCCCTAGGCATCAGGTACCCTTCTAGATGAGACCGAGCAAGATAAAGAATTCAAAAGCACTGAAATTCCTTTAGACATTTAATACAGTAAAAAATAATTTTATATTAGAACTTTAACTGTTTTAGATTTTAGTTTGTCTTTAACTTCCAGAGAATTTTAATCTTCAGGATTTTATTTTCCCTGGGAATTTCATATGCTATTACAATTGGGGGAATCTCTGCATTATTGGTTTTTATTGTTGGAATGTCTTCATGAATTAAAAAAGTTATATGAGACATTAAAAATTAATATTCTTTTCCACATATAGAAGATGGAGGAGGAAAATATTCTGAGTGCTTAAGCTTGAATTCTATTTTGCAGGTTGCTAAAAGATGGGGAGTATATATGAATTTAAAATTTTTAACTAATTACAATCAGTTTTGCACTTTTGAAAAGATATCTAGAGAGTGGGCAAGGCATTGAAGACAGCCAAACTAGAAACAGAGAAACTTACTGAGAAGCCAATGCAGTCACTGTGAGAGGGAAACAGGAACTGGAGTGAATGGCAATGAAAGACAGATAGAGAGCAGGAAAGGAGAAGAGAGAGAGACATATTCAGGATTCAGCTTTAGTGGTCTTGGTAGTGGGAGACAAAAGACAGGAAAACATAGGGTAATGCTCATATTCCCAGCTTGCAAAGCTGGGTAGATGGTGATGTCATTTACCAAAACAAAGACTATTACACAGATATGAGTTTCGGTGGAGACAGAGGTACTTAGATTATTTTGTGATTTACTGAATTTGAGTTGCCTAAAGTATCTGCAACACTTGGGTGTGAAATTGTCTTATCTGGTTTTGGATATATAAGACAGGTCCTCAAGAGAGATTTATCTTGAACATACAGATTTGGAAATATAAATAATTGAAACCATAGCAATAGATGAGAATGACTCAGTCTGAAAGTATAAAGTGTATAAAGTGATAAGAGGAAGATAGAATTTTGAGGACACAAATGTTTAAGCGAAGGGCACTGGAAGCTCGTTAAAGGAACAGGAGGAATGGCCAGAAAGAACCATTTTCCTCACAGTGTGATTAAAGCTTGACCCCAGATTTCTCCCTCAATGTTCCTGCAAAGTCCTGGAGTTATTCCCTAGCCTAAAGAAAAGAATACTTCAGCTCTTCCGTAAAGAATATGAAGCAACCTAAAACATAACTGCTGTGTGTTTCATTTGCCCTGTTCTCTGACTAATTTAGTCACACTTTCTCCTGCCCACCCCAGTTACAGAGCAGTGACTCGGTCTTAATCATCATCACTGGCCCTTTTCTAACTCATGGTTTAGAGTTTATTACAAAAAGACAGTCACTGTCTGATCTGCCACTCTTAAACACCCATGAGGTAGTCCAAACAGTGATTCAAATTATGTTAAAGCAAATGTTTCTTTAATATGGTAACATAGGAAGCACTGTGCTAAAAGTACTATGGGTGCAGAGGTGATCTCCTGGTCAGCTTTAGAGATACTCAGTCCACTGGGGAGTAAGACATGGACATTAGTGTTTATTTTAAGGCCAAACTTGGAACAGTGCTGTGATGAATAAAGTGTTGCCCTTCATTTTATTTTATTTTTTATTTATGTATTTATTTTTGAGATGGAGTCTTGCTTTGTCACCCAGGCTGGAGGGCGGTGGCACGATTTTGGCTCACTGCAAACTCCACCTCCTGGGTTCAAGTGATTCTCCTGTCTCAGCTTCCTGAGTAACTGGTATTAGAGGTGCACTCCACCACACCCGGCTAATTTTTGTATTTTCAATGGAGACAGGGTTTCACCATGTTGGCCAGGCTGCTGTTGAACTCCTGACCTCAGGTAATCCACCCACCTCAGCCTCCCAAAGTGCTGGGATTACAATCATGAGCCACCGTGCCCTGCCACCCCCAGTTTATATATGAGGAGAGAGGGATTTAGATTCAACAACTGCATCATGTAATGGGCATCTTTCCATATGCATTTCAACTTATGCTCACAATATGCCTGGAAGAAAGCATATTACTATCTTTGGTTTATACAGATGAGAGAATGAGTAAATGAAATGAGTTCAGGGGAAAACACTCATTCAAGATGACACAGCTTTAGGAGAGAAACTGCCATGAACTCATTTTGGCTGGCCCCAGATATGTCATATCCTTTCTACTTACACAAAATTCCCACCTTTTCAGATTCTGTGACCTATTCCAACATTGTGGGCATTTAAAAAGCATTTGTTTATTTAAATGTATGCAGTTTCCTGAAATTGAAACAAAAACTCTACTTAAGCACATTTTCTGAACTATGAGCTTTTTCTATTTGACTGTCTCTGAATTAACTGTACATAGTGAGTGGGGTGAATTACTCCAAATAGTCTGTTTTCTCGTTACTGATAAGAATATCATTGTTTGAAAAGTACTTGTATTTTGTTGTATTATGATGAGTAGATGAGAAGTGGGCTGGAAAGCAGACATGAAGACTTAAATCTTACAAGTAGCAAAACTTATAAAAGCAAGTCCTAGTAAGCCTTGGATTAATATTCCATTATGGTACGTTTCTTACAACATCTTTGACTCACACACACAAGCACAAATTCAAAAACATAAATCCAGATTATGTCAGAATTCTTTTTAAATTCTATGAATTAATATAATAAAAATTGCAATGATATAATATCCCTATCTTATAGACTGACAATATAGTTTTAAAAGCCTAAACATGTAACACAATGGAATAGTCAAAAACCTTTCTACTGGGTGAACTTTAGTGAACTGAGTATTGCCCAAGCGAATTTGACCAGGTAGGAATGTGTGTGTGTTGTTTTTTTATGTGTGTTTGTTTGCTTGCTTTTTATAGGATGTAGGACAATGCTGCACTATAACATATATCTTCCTTGCTTTATTTTCCTAAACTTCATCAGGGTAGATACAGAAAGGCATATAGAATATTTCCCAATAGATTACTAAATTTCAAATCAAAAACTACCTACAAGACTCATAGGTTTAAGTTGTGCTTATTCTTAGGATATTGAAAACTGCAAGACAATGTTCCATCTTTACAATAAAGAAAGCCTAATAATCTAAGAAAGTATAATTTTTTTAACCCTTCAGAGAGCTTAGGTTACAAGTCAACCAAGTGAAGTGAATTCCAAAGAGTTAAAAGACCTTTGAGAAAAAAAGGGACAGTAAAAACTTTCACTTTTGGCAGCAATGGTAGGAAAATGTTGCCAGCATAGAAGCATGTTAGAATCAGTTCATGAAATATTAGAGAACTCATAAAGGTGTAGCAGTCCCAGAATCAAAGCTCTTTTCTATAAGCCTTCATTGGGTTTTCAGAAAAAAATATCTAAGCCAGTGTAGGATTCTGGAGAAAGGCCTGTTTATGTCATACACATGCAGAAGGTAATTGGCTGCTGCTGGAGAATAGGTACAGAATAACACCTGCATATTAAGTAAACAAACAAACAAAAAACTTAAAACATAGGGGAAGGGGCATTCAATGTTCTTTCCCCAAGAACAAGACAAAGGTCTACTGCTTCTTGTAGGGTAAAAACAAAATCTGTTGAAGAATAGGGATTCTTCCCATCTACATCCAGGAAACAGGCAAAGGTCCACTACTTCTGAAGGGATTTGTTGAAACACAAGTGCTCCACTCTAAAGAGGAACAGAAAGTCACCTCTTGCAAGAATAATGCACTAGCACAAGCAGAAATCTGGCACTAGTGATGGAAGAAAAGGAAGCTGTTCCACCTAAGTCCTGCCACAAATATAAGGCAGTTTGGCTGGCAAGGATGTCAATTTATCAAGAAGATATTATAATCCAGCATAGCTTCAAAGAACATTTTTTTTTAATGGTAGAAATGAGAAATAGACAAATTTACAATTACAACTGGAATCTTTAATATTCCTCTTTCAGTACTTGATGGGAAAAGTAGACAGAAAATCTTTCAAACTATTAATGATTTGAAACATATTATGAAGATATTTGACTTAATAGGCATCTATAGGACATTCTACCTATCTACAAGTGCAGCATGGAATACTCACAAAGATAGATGATACTCTGTGTCACCAAAACAAACCATAACAAACTTAACATAATGGAAACGAATACAAAGTGCCTTTTAAAAAACCACAACGTAATTAAACTGACATCAATTATAAAAAGACATCTGGAAAACATCCAAATATTTGGAAACACCAAAAAATTGCCAACTCTTCAAAGAATTTTCCTGAAAAATTAGACAATCCGTAAACTTTTCCAATGAATTTTATGAGGCATTAGCTTGTCAAAACTCTGCACTGAGAATTTAACTGAAAAAGAGTGAATGCTAATGTATTTAAGTTCTGCATCAATACACATGACCTATTAAAAAAATGTGGATTTAAGATGTTTTATTTTATGTAGCTATCTGACCCTAGGAAATCTATTACTTTTTTTTTTAAAGTCTCTGAATCTTAGATTCAGTAAATAATGGTTTTAAGCTACATAAGCCTAAATGTTCCATCTGATAATGGCAATTACATTAACTCTTACTCAGTGAATCAGCTGGATTAATTAACCACGTTTCACTGCTTTTTAACTTATTGATTGAATGTTTTTATCGAATATTTCCATAGCCCTTGTGTTTCAGAGACAATATGTAAAGGAAGTATCTTGAGCGTACATCCCCAATTGCTCAATTACTAAGAATGACTAGAATAAGAAAAACTCTTATCTTAAAGTCTAGATCCAAAAGCAAACTGGCTTTTCTCTAAAAATTATTGTCAAAGAGATTGAATCACACCCTTATCATGAAGAGAAAGTGCTCGGAGCTTGGCTAAGTTCATATCTTTTTAGTTAGGGGATGTTCCACAAAAATATAGTAAGATAATGAAAAATTATAGATAAAGAAAATAAATAAATTGGTCTTCCTCTGGTTACTAGCAGCAATAAATTCTATTAACATATAAAATTATATTTCATGTCACATAAATGATTCAAAAAATGACAATTGAAAATACTAAAAGTAAGAAAACTTTCAAAGGGGTGCAGACTAATATCTAAGCAATAGCATATTTCTGAGGATGAATTTGTATTTTATGGTTAGATATGGGTTAAAACATAGAGTTTTCTGTGAAAAACAAAATCATAGCATCTCACAGAAAGTCTTTTTTTAATATAAGAATTCATCCCTATTTAATCTGTGCAGCAAACCATCATGGCACACGTTTACCTATGTAGCAAACGTGCACATCTGGCACATGTAACCCTGAACTAAACTAAACTAAAATAAAATAAAAACCCCTTTTTAAAAATCCATCTTTCAGCTAAAACAACACTTTGTCATCAGGGATTGTGTATTTATTTCTTCTCTGCCTCCTTAGCACATAGCACAGCATCTAACACTGTATATACTGTATGTATATACAGTATAGCTTCATATTAATGTTCTTAAGTAGTAAAGTCTGGACTGTTTAAATAACTATTAATCACTTACTAACATCACATTCACCTATCTTAATCATAAAGCAGCTCCTGTATTTAAAGGCAAATGACAGCAATAAGCTACATTTGTGGGTAAAACTAAAAATGAGTTTTTAATATATAAGAACTTCAGACAGGACTGTGATGCTTAATTCTGATGAAGGTAATAGTTTCTGAACATTAACTTTCTGCTTAATTGCTTAAAAGATCTGAAACTCTGCCCTGACTTTAAGTTGCTCTGTAGTAATTGTCTTGATTTCTGGAAGTACCAAGCTTCTTTTCTCCTGACTGATGATACCAATTTCTAGTTCATGTATTAAATTTGAAGTAAAGCAGATAATTTAGCACAGTCATTCACCTCATCTCCCAAGATGTCAGTAGGGGACTTACCCTTGTCCCTTCCATCTCCAAATAACTGTGTAGCTCTGATTTTATTAACTAAATATCATATTTCCCAAACCTATTTCCTCTTCTCAGTTCCTATCACCATTCTCATTATTGTTCATATGCTTACTTCAAATGTTCTGAAGGCTTTCAGTCTGGTCCACTTATAGCCATTCACCATATCCCTTCCAAAATTATCTGCCCATGGTCCAACATTTACTATTTGACTCTACCACTGATTGCTCATCAGTGACTTCAAATTGGCTACAAGTTCAATCTTCAACCCATATCTAACCATAAAATACAAAAATGTTGTCATATACATTGTAGGCTCTACCTAATCTGGCCTTGCCTATTGCTAGCCTTATTCCTACCTGCTCTGTGCCTCGAGTGATACACACCAACAGGTGATTATATGTACAATTCTTTGCACAAATTTTGTTTCTTGCCTCTTTGCCACGGCTTTTACTATTCTTCCTGAAACAGCTTTCATCTCTAATACATAATTATCTATGAAATAGTTTGAACTTATTTAAAATTTTCAAGAATTATCTTCCACAAAATTCTCTTGCTAGCCATAACCTCCAAGTCTGGATTAGCTATTTGACCATTCTACTTCTATAATATTCTGTGCTTATCTTTATCATTACATTTTCCACACTGTCGTACAATCCTCTTTCTAGTATTGTTTCACTCATTCTGTTTAGGTTGATGGAACCTCAAGGTTATACACTGCATTTTATTTCCCTTATATTCACAGTGCCTAGAATAATATTTGGCATATGACAGGTACTCAATAAATGCTTATAGAACAAAGATATGAATACATGAGTGTTTAAAGTGCCAGTTAACCACTTGGGAAATCAATTTCTTCATATCCTTATGAATTCCTCTTAACTAGGACACATTAAAAAGACTGACATTTAGTATCTGGAACAACACAATAGAATGTGCTGATTTCTAATTTCTGTAATAGCCTCCAACATAAGGCAGCAATTATATTTAAGTACATATAATTGACTAGAATAACAGCAATAATCTACATTTGTACAAGAAATTTAATTTTTTTAAATATACTAGATCAGCCAGAATTTTAATGCTTACTTTGGATAAAAATTGTTAATTGACCAAAAATTAACTACCTGCTTAATTACCTAAAAGATATGAAACTTTTCCTTGACTTTAAATCAATTGCTATTGTGATGTATTGTGTTTTCAGAAAATGGTTTAGTATATTTTTTTATTTTTGGCAAAGCAAAGAAAACAAACAGAAACTAATTCTGTAGAAATCCAAAATTAAATGTGCTCCTGCTTCAGAAGTTTCAGGGCCACTCCCCCAAAATTGTGCTATTCAAGGTTAATTATTTACAAAAAAGAGAATTGTTGCAAGTAATTTTAAAGGTAGAATTAGATATAACATGTACTGTGTTAATTACATCTAAAAATATTCCAAAGATTTTTCCTTTAACACATAAACACCTGTTGGCATATGCAAAGATTATCTTGGATTCCACAATAAACTAAATGTTTTCATTGAAAAAAGGTCTACAATATGACAATAGACTACTAAGATAATTGTTTAAAAAATGTTAATGTCTGTCAGCAAATTGCTTTGGTATTTATCAATACTTGAGCATTTGTGTTTTTTGTCTCGACATCAATATTCATTCTTACGACCTCTAAATCAAAGATATGACTATCAATAAAAATTACTTAAAATCTAACTTTAATATCAACCATCCTCACACTGATCAAAATTCTTTTGTGGTGCTAATGCCTGTAGATCAGATTCTTTCAAAGAGTTATGTGGCATTAACATAACTATATCATTTCCTGTCTTCTTAATTGCTGTGTATTAAATGGTAGTTTACTAAGAAACCATCTATAATAGCAGAGCAATAAATTATGGTTCAGTCAATCATCACAACATATAATTTACTTGTTCTTCAAAAGCTCCTGTCTACTATTGCTAGGCACTGTGCTAAACAGGAAAGGAAGATAAATAACTGGAATGCGATCCTTGCTCAAAGAAATTCAGTTTTGCAGACCAATAAATTTAGAAGAAAGAAGTCTGAAGAACATTAATTTTAATTCAGCCAATACAGCCTAAGCATTCAGACAAATTACAATAATAAAGGTAACCATATAATAGTGGGAGAAAGAAATAAGCATAAAAATCTATACTTCCATTTATTTTTAGAATGTAACAATATTTCAAAAATTTATCATTAACCAAATATCTAACAAAAATGGTCAGTGGTATAGTGTATCAGTTTGGTGGGAGTAACCTTACTATTTGTGAGGCAGGCATACTTAAATGTAAGTGGAATCGGCATATCTGTGTGGTGCTATTTGAGAAGCTCCTAAAAAGGCTTGTCCTCCCTGTGGGACACCCAAAGTCCTGAATTGCAGCCTTAAAGATATATTCCCCTAGGACAAACATTGCTACTTCAACTGAACCTTTGTAAAGTACATACCCAAGAGGGAGAAGGAGAGAAGGAGCATTACAAATTTGTCTTCCAATATATTTTTCTGTATTATTGAGATGTAAATTTTTTCCCTTGTTGTTGAATATAAAGGTTGACCGTACTCCCTGAGAGTAGTTTATTAATGGTAAAAGTAGAAACAGACTACTAGTTTGGTATGTACTGATTATTCTACCTCATAGAGAAGGAATAGTATCTTTGTACCATTTATCGGGTTTCAGTTTAAAGAAATTGTTAATTTATACAACATATTGAAGCTCTGACAGAAACTTTTAAGCTCTTACAGCCTAAGCTGGCATCATGCAATCTAAATGTGGGGAAATTGTTTATTTCTTCCTCTCTTGTATTTATATGGAAATATTTGAGGAAACTTTGGAAAAGCTGAATTGAAGTTTACTAAGCAGAAATAATTTTGAACTTGGAGGTAACTGATTTGATGTTGCACACTAACAGTTTTATTTGTTATTCAGTTTATCCATATCCTTATGTCTTTGTGTCTGCAATTGATAGAGGT
Organism: Cacajao melanocephalus; assembly: GCA_963573385.1. Lineage (NCBI taxonomy): Eukaryota > Metazoa > Chordata > Mammalia > Primates > Pitheciidae > Cacajao > Cacajao melanocephalus. Next base: position 7,761 of record CAUYLG010005936.1, on the reverse strand, counting down.
GTTGAAAATTCCCATTGATTATTGGTAAGTCTATTTCAATTTTATTTCTGTTCATTTTATGAAGCTATCTTTGTAAGTACATGAAATTTTGAATTATTGTATTTTCTTGGAGGATTTAATCTTCTATCATGTTGCATCCCTGTTTATCTCTGGTAATGCTTCTTTGTTATAGGCTACATTATATAGTTACACCAGATTTTGAGAGGTCAGTTTTCTATAATATATCTTTTCTATCTTTTCCCTTTCATTTTTTTTTTTTTTGCTTGTAAGAAACATACAGTGGCTAGTTTCAAAATTAATCTGACAGTTGTCTTCTTTTAATAGTATGTTCCATTTACATTTAATGCAATTATTGATCTATTTTAATTTATATCTACCATCTTGCTATTTTTTTACCCTACATATTTTCTGTCTTGCCATCTACAGAAATAATCAATATTTGATTTTGGCCTAATTTATTTACATATTCTTTTACTATACATTTAGTGATTATACAAAGAATACCAATATCATTCTTATCAATGTCTATTAAAAATTAGTAGTGGTTTATTATATTCTTTGCAAACAATGCTATGACTTTAATGCTTGAATTTTACTTATGAATTCTCACATTTTGTGTTATTGTAGTCAGGCAATTTAATTTTATATATACCTTAAAACACATATGACATGATCATGCTTGGGTTTTTAAAAATCTTAATATTTTTAAATTTTAATATTTACCTTTGCCCATATTTTTGCATTTCTATTGTTCATTATGTACTTTCCATATTTCTGTAATGCTACCTGGGGTCACTTCCTATTGCCTGAAATCCTCCCTTTAGCATTTTATTTTAGTGTAGCTTTGCTAGTGATAAATTCTCTTAGTTATTTGCCTAGAAATGTCTTTAATTTGCTCTCTTCTACAAAACATTATTTTTGTTTCGTATAAAATTCTGGGTTAACAGTTATATTTTCAGCAATTTAAAGATGCCATTCCATTGCATTGTAGCTTCTATTTTTTTTTTATGTTGAGAAGTGAACCATAAGTCTATTGTGGCTTAAAGTCTTTTTATTTTACCTACTTCTAATATTTTCTCTTTATCTTTAGTCATCAACAGTTTTACTATGATGTACCTAGATATTTTTTTCTTGCTGAAGGTTTATATTATTAATAATAACTCTGGATTTTGTGCATTTGAGAAAAGTCTTAGCCATCATCTATTTAAGTAATACTTCCACATTCTTCTTCTCTCTCTTCTTTGAAGATATCCAATTAAATGGATTTTGACATGTATTTCCTGTCCCATATGTGTCTTATGTTATTTTCTGTTTATTTCTCTCTGCATGCATCAATCTAGTTATTTTCTGTAACTCTACATTCTAAATAAGCACTGTCCAATAAAAATACAATGCAAGCAACAACATGTTAGTTCTCCATTAGCTACACTCTAAAAAGCAAAAAGGAAAAATTAATTTTAATCATATATTTTATTTAACTCAAAATGGTATAATTTTAATATGTAATCAATACTAAAATGTTAATGAGATATTTTATTTTCTTAAACTAAGTTTTTGAACTTCTAGCTGTATTTTGCATGGACAGCACATCTTGTTTCAAAATAGCCATTTTCCAAATGTCAATAGTGTTTACCATTTTCACAGTAATCTCTTTAAGTATGCTCTGCTATTTAATTCTTACTTTCAATAATTATATTGTCAAATACGTAATTTTTATTTGATTTTTTAAAAAGTCTTTCAAATTCGTAGAAAAAAAAATCCATCTCAACATCTATTTTCTTAAATAATCACAGCAGCTTTAAAATGCTTATTTGATAACTTACGAAGATCACTTGCATATGTTTCCATTGCGCATTTTGTTTCCATTTGGTTCATTTTCTTGGTATGCCTGTTACTTACTAATTTTCAGACAATGTGTATGAAAATCATAGAAATTTTCTCCAAAGTAAATTTCTCTTATCTTCTGTAAGGTGGCTAGAACAGGAGGATCTCTTTTCACTGTCATCAGGTTGGGGTTGCAGTTCATTTTCAGTCTATAAGATTCTGAAGATGTTGGGTTTATCTGCCACTTTTAATGTGTAGTCCTCCGGGAATTAGAAGGGAATATGGGTGGAGTATTTACCAGGGTCTTCAACTTTGGTAGAGCAAGAACTCCAGCTTTTTCTTCTTGGCACTGTAAGTCTTCCAAGAGTTCTTCTGAGGTTTCTGACTATTTCTTTATGTCTTTACATACAATTGGCCTGTACAGTTTAATAATTCACAGAAATATTGAAGAAAAGTGCAACTCAGAAAGTTAGGCTCACTTTTACATGATTCCTTTCTCCCCAAAGTCTTAGTTCCAGCTGCCAATATTAATTTTTGTCTCCCTTGTCCCTAATCAGTAAAATCACAGAAGTCTCTGCCATTTCCTCTGTCTTATATTGAGTTTCCTCTGCCCAACTTTTTAGACTGTCACTCACTATTTATGATTTAACACTTAACCAATGACAAGGAGACATTGGGCTCACATCAGTGGAATTATCTTCTTACTGAATTCATGGACTTTCAATTTCTGAATGCCTTTGAAATTCTCCAGGCTTTCCAGACAATTGCTGCTGCTGTTTTTCAGTTGTTCTTAATGTGAGTGCTGGTTTGTTACAAACTACTCTCTCATAGCTAGAAGCAGACATTCCAAAAATACGTTTTTCACTTTGGATTGATTCATATGTTGGGAATTTCAACTAAGTGGATATTTTTGTAAACCACAAGAGAGTAAGCTTTTTGCTGTTTCGATTAAATCATATCATAATTTCTAATATTATTGTATTGTGTTCAGAGAATGTGACCATTACAACTCTTACATCAGGGAATTATCAAGTCATGAAAAATGAAGCCTTTCCATCTTCAGAAAAGGAAAGGAAACAGTTCGTTATTGGTAGAAAATGTAAATTTCAGGTGTAGTTAGAGATACTCGAGTTCCCACTGGATGGCTTTTATTTTCTGTAGAAAGTGTGAAGCAATAATATCCTCTACAAGTTATGGCAGTGTATTCTATTGCTCTGCAGCAAATTATCACAAGCCATTTAAAACATCACGTACATATTATGTTAAAGTTTCTCTGAGGCACAAGTCTGGGCATGGCTTAGCTGGGCCCTCTACTTCAAAACTCACTGGACTGAAAGCAAGGTATCAGTCAGACTGCCTTTGCTTATGGAGACTTGCCTGGGATGGCTCTGCTTCTAAACTCATTCAAGTAGCTAGTAAATTAATTTCATTACATTTGTAGTAATTCAATACATTCATTACATCTTCTTCAAGGCAAGCAGGAAAATTTCTCTGACCTCTACACTCTCATTTAACAGGCTCACCTGATTAAGTCAGGCTCACTTGGGACAATTGCCCTCTTTCATTAACTTACAGGCAGCTGATTAGGGACTTGATTTACACACTCAAAGGGATGCAATTATATAAGTATGTAGGTCATGAGGCAATCTTAGTAGGATTCTGATTACCACATGCAGAAATTTTGAAAAGAGCTCTCCCTTTTTGAATTAGTCACACTGAAGAATGTTAGAGAAAATTAACTATTTAGTATAATTTGAAGGCATCAGTTATAGCTTCAACTAAAAAAAAAAAAAAAAAAAAACACCCATTTATAATGGCCATTACTTAGGTTTTTTGGAAATGGTATAAATTCACCCATGAAGAGATGGGGAAGGAACTATGCCCCTTCACTTGAATCTAGATAAGCTTTTGACTCACTTGTAACCAGAATTTGGTAGAAGATAGTGTGTAACTTCCAAGACTAGGTCAGATTAGATTATGTAGATTCTGCTTTGTTTTCTAGAACATTCATTTCTGGAGTCCTGATCCACTATGTAAAAAAAAATAATAATCTAATTTCTCAGAATATTCTATGCTATGAGAAAGCTGATATGGTTTGGCTGTGTCCCCACCCAAATCTCATCTTGAATTGTAGCTCCCAGAATTCCCACGGGTTGTGGGAGTGACCTGGTGAGAGACAATTGAATCATGAGATAGTTTCCCCTACACTGTTCTTGTAGTCATTACATCTCATGAGATCTGATGGTTTCATAAGGGGTTTCTTCTTTCACTTGGCTCTCATTTTCTCTTATTTGCCACCATGCAAGATGTGCCTTTCACCTTCTGCCATGATTGTGAGGTCTGCCCAGACACAGTTCCACTCACAATGAGTCCATTAAACCTCTTTTTCTTAATAAATTACCGAGTCTTAGGTATGTCTTTATCAGCAGCATGAAAACAGCATAACACAGTAAATTGGTACCAATAGAGTGGGTTGCTGCTGTAATGATACCCAAAAATGTGGAAGCAACTTTGAAACTCGGTAACAGCCAGAAGTCGGAACAGTTTGGAGGGCTCAGAAGAAGACAGGAAAATGTGGGAAAGTTTGGAGCTTCCTAGAAACTTGTTGAATGGCTTTGACAAAAATGCTGATAATTATATGAACAATGAAATCCAGGCTAAGGTAGTCTCAGAAAGAGATAAGGAACTTGTTGGGAACTGGAGTAAAGGTGACTCTTGCTATGTTTTAGGAAAGACACTGGTGGCGTTTTGCTTCTGCCCTAGAGATTTGTGAATCTTTGAACTTGAGGGAGATGATTTATGGTGCCTGGCAGAAGAAATTTCTAAGCAGCAAAGCATTCAAAAGGTGACTTGGTGTTGTTAAAGGCATTTGGTTCTACAAGAGAAACAGAGCATGAAAGTTTGGAAAATTTGGAGCTTGATGATGCAATAGAGAAGAAAAACTCATTTTCTGAGTAGAAATTCAAGCCACCTGCAGAAATTTGTATACATAGGGAGGAGCCAAATGTTAGTCACAGAGACAATGGGAAAAATGTCTCCAGGGCATGTCAGAGACCTTTGCAGCAGCCCCTCCCATCACAGGCCTGGAGGCCTAGGAGGAAAAAATGGTTTTGTGGGCTGGGCCTGGGCACTGTGTGCAGCCTAGGGACTTGGTGCTTGTCTCCCAGCCCTAGCCATGGCTAAAAGGGGACAAGGTACAGCTTGGGCTATGGCTTCAGGACATGCAAGTCCCAAGCCTTGGCAGCTTCAATGTGGTGTTTGGGGGTGCACAGAAGTCAATAACTGAGTTTTGGGAACATCCACCTACATGTCAGAAGATGTATGGAAATGCCTAGATGTGCAGGCAGAAGTTTGCTCCAGGGGCAGACCCCTCATGGATAACCTCTGCTAAAACCATGCAGAAGGGAAATGTGGAGTGGAAGCCCCCACACAGAGTCCCCACTGGAGCACTGCCAAGTGGAGCTGTGAAAAGAGGTCCACCATCCTCCAGATCCCAGAATGGTAGATACACTAACAGCTTGCACAATGCGCCTAGAAAAGTCACAAAAACTCAATGCCAGTCCATGAAAGTAGCCAGGAGGGAGACTACCCTGCAAAACCACAGAGGTGAAGCTGCCCAAGACCACTGGAACCCACCTTTTATATCAGTGTGACCTGGATGTGAGACACAGAGTCAAAGGAGATCATTTTGGAGCATTAAGATTTGACCACACTGCTGGATTTTGGACTTGCATAGGGCCTTTATCCCTTTAGTTTTAGCCAATTTATTTCTTTTGGAATGTGCATATATACCAATGCCTGTATCCTCATTGTATCTAGGAAGTAACTAACTTCCTTTTGATTTTCAGGCTCATAGGCAGAAGGAACTTGCCTTATCTCAGATGAGACTTTGGACTGTGGACATTTGAGTTAATACTGAAATTAGTTAATACTTTGAGGGACTGCTGGGAAGGCATAATTGGTTTTGAAATGAGAGGACATGAGATTTGGGAGGGGCCAGGGCAGAAGGAAATCTCATCTCGAATTGTAGGCCCCATAATTTCCACTTGTTGTGGGATAGACCCAATGGGAGATAATTTAATCATTATACTGTTGTCATGGTAGTGAATAAGTCTCATGAGATCTGATGCTCTTATAAGGCATTCCCCCTTTTACTTGGCTCTCATTATCTCTTTGCCAGCTGCCATGTTAGACATTCCTTTGCTCTACCTTGCTCTTCCACCATGATTGTGAGGCCTCCGCAGCCATGTGGAACTGTGAGTCCATTAAACCTCTTTTTCTTTATAAATTACTCAGTCTCGGGTACATCTTTATCAGCAGCATGAAAATGGACTAACATAGAAGCCCAAATTACATGAAGAAAACATGCATAGGTGCGCTGAATGACAATGCCATCCAAGGTCCCAGTCAATAGCCAGCATTAATTACCAAACATCTGAGTGAAAATATCTTCAGATGATTCCAGTGCCAGCAGCCAAATCACCCCTCAGCTGTCAAGTCTCTTCTGCTATGACTCTATCTATTAAGAAACAGAGACAAACCATCCCTGCTGGGCTCTGTGTTAAGTGTATGATCCAGGAATTGATGAACATAATAAAATAGTGGCATTAACTTCTGAACTGGCATAATCAGACACACAGCAATAGTAACTTGAATAGGCATCAATTTGAAGATAGTTTGAATTTCTTCACACTACTCAGGAAGCTTTATCTAGTCAGTACTGAATTGCCCAACATGGAAACTTATTTTTAGAAAAAGCAAGGAAGCATTTATGGGGAAAATCATAATTTTTAGATGTTTGGCATTTATTATTTAAAACTGTACTTTTTAAGTTTTATATGCTGAAGTATGAGAGGAAGCATTATTATTTCAACATTAGTACCTCAAAAGACCTTAATCCAATTCAGAGTATAGGAGGTGTAAACTCCAAAAATGTGAGACAGGTCTCAGTCCATTTAGGAAGTTTATTTTGCCAAAGTTAAGTTTGCACACCCATGACACAGCCTCAGGAGGTCCAGATGACATGTGCCTAAGGCGGTCAGAGCACAGCTTGGTTGCATTCCTTTTAGGGAGACACGAGACATCAATCAACATATGTAAGATGAACATTGGTTCCATCCTGAAAAGTGGGACATCTCAAAGCAAAGGCAGGAGAACTCAAGCAGGGAGGGGACTTCCAGGTCATAGGTAAATAATAGACAAAAGGTTGCATTCTTTTGAGTTTCTGATTAGCCTTTCCAAAAGTGGCAATCAAATATGCATTTATCTTAGTGAGCAGAGGGATGACTTTGAATAGAATGGGAGGCAGGTTTGCCCTAAGCAGTTCCCAGCTTGACTTTTCCCTTTAGCTTAGTGATTTGGGGTTCCCAAGATTGATTTTCCTTTTATAGAGGTAAGATGGTGATATCTAGAGTAAATGCATTGCATGTACACGCAATGGATGAACATGGAGTTGAGGATTTGAGCAAATGAATGACTGAAGTGATTGACATGGGATCTAGGCTGACTTAGTCAAACGTGGCAGTTACTAGGTGGTGATAATGAGATTGTGTGGAAGACAGAGGACTTAAGAAATCACAGTCCTCAAAGAAACAGGGTTTTCAAAAGAGTAAAGTAACAATGACCTGGAAATATCACTGTGCTGGCAGGAAAAGGCAGCTACCACTTCTTTACCCTGGTTTGCATGGGGTGCCAAAGAAATAAGCAGCATCTGTTTAAGTTAGATGCAGTAAAAATAGTGTCCTTCATGCACACGAATGTTCATTGCAGCACTGTTTACAATAGCAAAGACTTGGAACCAACCCAAATGCCTATTGATAATAGACTGGACAAGGAAAATGTGGCACATATACACCATGGAATACTATGCAGCCATAAAAAAAGATGAGTTCGTGTCCTTTGTAGGGACATGGATGAACCTGGAAACCATCATTCTCA
>CAUYLG010005934.1:0-20219 GCA_963573385.1 Cacajao melanocephalus | reverse complement strand
AGTTGACTAATATATCAAGTATTGTACATAAAGTCACTACTCCAGTGCACTATAAATTTTACATACTTAAAAATAATAGGCTAACCATTATAAATAATTAAGAATCTTTTCCTTTTTTTTTTTAAGAAATTGAAAAGTTTTGGAGCCTAATGTGATACCATCCTTTTCTCTTTACCTTTCCCTCATAACAGGAAGAGAAATTTTAAATGATGCCATTGTTTCCATAGTAGCATTCCCAAGTTGGGATTATTCTTTCTATATCATACGATTATGCCTCAGTAAGCCATGTAATTCAGTTCATGGCTGAGAATTTAAAAAACCGATCTCTTGAGTCTTTACTGTGTTCTGCACCAGGCTTCTATCTTTCAAAATTAGCCATAAGTAGAGTACCACACTCTGCTTAGGAACTGTGTCAGTTTATGTCTGATGATGTCTTTCTCTTTCTCTCCCTCTCCTCTATTTCTTCCTCCCTACCTCCCTGCCTCTCTCTCTCTTTAATGAAAATGGATGACAAAGGTGGTATTAATATACATACATATATATATATACTAACTACGTACATTAATATATGTGTATTAACATATATATGTATGTTAATTCCAACCTTAATCATCCATTTTCACTTGCAATTTCCTTTGTTTGGAGAATAAACTTTATGGAAACCCTGGCCAGCAAGTTACGTCTTAATTATAGCCCAATAAAAGGCAAGCTTTAAAGAACTGTATTCTTGATCCAGACTTGATTTTTTCTGAGGATACATCTCAATCACTTTTTCCCTGTTGTTTTTTTTAAATACTCCTCAACTTAAAAACATTTTTTTTTTCTGATTCAAATAATTACTATAACAATTTATTGTAAAGTTTATATACTTCTATTTATTAATCTGTCATTTTATTTTGTGATTTTTTTATTGTGGTAAAATATGCATAATATAAAGTTTACTGTTTCAACCAATTTTAGGTGTATGTTTCAGTGGCGTTAAGTACATTCACATTGTTGTTCAACCATCACTACCAGCCACCTCCAGAACTTCTAAGTCATAGCAAGCTGAAACTCTGTTCCCTACCCCAGCCCCTTGTGTGTACTGTTTAACATTCTGTTTGGTGAATTTGACTGTTCTAGGTATTGAATATAAGTGGAACCATACATTTTTGTCTTTTTATGTCTGGCTTATTTCACTTAGTATAACATCTTCAAGATTTATCCACACCATAGCATGTACCAGAAATTCACTCCCTTTAAGGCTGAATAACATTACATTATGTGCATATACCGCATTTTATTTACGGAAGCATTTATAGACATTTCGGTTCTTACCAGCTATTGGCTATTGTGAGTAATGCTGCTAGAAACGTGAGTGTACAAATAGATGAGTGTCTGTTTTTAATTATTCTGGGTCTATACCCAATGATGGAAATGCTGGATCATATAGTGATTGTGTATTTAACTTTTAAAGAAATAGTCATACTGGCTACTGTGGTGGCTCTTGCCTATGATCCCAGCACTACTTTGGGAGGCCAAGGTGGATGATCACCTGAGGTCAGGATTTGAGACCAGCCTGGACAACATCATGAAACCCCATCTATACTAAAAAAAAAAAAAAAAAAATAGCTGGGTGTGATGGCACGGGGCTTTAGTTCGAGCCGTTAGGGAGGCTGAGGCAGTAGAATGGCTTGAACCTGAGAGGTGGAGGATGCAGTGTGCTGAGATGGTGTCATTGCACTCCAGCCTGGGCAGAAAGAGTGAAACTCCATTAAAAGAAAGAAAGAAAGAAAGAAAGAGATAGTCACATTGTTTTGCACAGAGGCTGCCCCATTTTAAAAATCCTAGTAGCAGTGTGCAGTGTGTAAGGATTTTATTTTTTCCCCATCCTGACCAACACCTGTTATTTTATGTTTTGTTTTGTTTTACAGTAGCCTTCCTATTGTTGCAAATTAGTTTATCGTTGTAGCTTTGAATTGTATTTTCTTAATGATTGGTAATGGTGAACAACCTTTTATGGGCCAGTTGTGTACTTTTGGCTATTCGTGTACTTTTTTTACTCTTGTTTTTTATTACCAAAACTTAAGAAATATTCATACTTTGTTCTTCTTTTTGCAAAACTTTTTTCAGCTTTTCTAAGCCCTCCCTCACACACATTCTTATATTCCATAAATTTATTTAAGAGCACCAATATTATATTATATTTTGTGCCAATGCAATGAAAATTTTTAAATGACGCCCTACCTTTGTAAAATGGGACAGTGATACATGATGCAGTGACATTGTATCTTCTTTGTGACAATCAGTTGTTATGTTACTTTTTGGGCTGCTTCTGTCTCCCTGTCACACTTTTTCTTTTCTTCTCTCCTAGTAATTATATCCTACGTGGATACCTCCAAATAATCTCTCTACTCAGATTTTCTTCTAGATCTCATAATTCTCTTTCTTCATAGAATTACCCAAACTCCCTATTTATTAGACAACTGGTTGTTATGATAGGCCAATGACTTCCTCCAGCTTTGGCAACTTACTTGTTGAATGCTAAATATAGATGCTTCTTTCTTCAGAACATTTGCCTCCCTCTACCCCTCCCTATTCTGCCTTATTAACTCTTATGGGTCATAGCTGCCTAGAATTCACTGCCATCATATTTTCCCTGATCAGCCAGGGCTAAGTTTCCCTGTACCTGTTTTAATTAATATCCAAATACTAGGTTACTAATACAAAATCATAAGTTCCTTTTCAGATGGATATATCTTATATTAGATCATTGATAGAAGAAGCTTGTGTCTTATTAATCATTATTTCCCCAGATAATACCATAGTGTCTATCACATAATAGGCCATGATATTTATTTATGGCATAAGCAAATAAGAATCCTGTGTCCAAATACTCTTCCTCCTTTATAACTGTGTATCGGGATGTTCATTCTGGAATGGTTCACTAACACTTCAAACCAGGTGGATGCTACAAATGGAAGAAAGTATCTTCTCTTCAAAATCTGTTCTTCCTTAGCTATTGCCTTTTCTATTACTATTAGCTTTATTGCCCTAGAATTCTAAGGGAAAAATCTCCATCCTCCTTACTTTCATCTGCCCAGTTCGCATTTACATATTATAACTTGCTATGTCTTATTAATGCCACCTTCATAGTGTCCCCTCACTTTACCTCTGCTCTCCATTCCCATCGCTTCTGTTTTCATTTCAGTAGCTTATATGTATTTTGTCTAGAGTAATTGAACAGCTTTCTAATTATTCTTTTACATCTCACTTTTTCTAAATCATCAAATCTATTTCTTTTATCAAAACAATTCTCTCCTTCTCAAAAACCACTGGTGGTTCTCTATTTCTCCTAAAAAATAATCCAATTTATTTAACATGTCATCCTAGCCCACTACCTTCCTCCTTCATACAATGTGGTCAGAACTAATCTTTCCCAATCTGAATTTCCACCAGTCTAATTCAAGTACTCTTTGAAGTACTCACAGTCTGGTATATTGTCTACTATGTGCTTTTGCTTACATTCAAATGGGATGCCTCCCCCCATGCCAGGTATCCAAAGTACCCACCATTGTGAGTAAAAATCAAATATGTTTTCCTTCCATGAAAATTTCATGATTTCCCATTCAGCTGCAAGCTAGCATTAAATGCATTTTCCTCTGAACTCCCATACAGTTGTTCTATGCCTCTTTTATGACATTTGGCAATTTTCAGTGTAAGTTTTTCTTATTTGTCAACATGCCATTTTATTATACATAGTATTGTAACATTCTTACAGACAGGATCCTAGGGTCATTGATCTTGTGCTCCCTCATGATAAATTGCATAGGAAACTAGCATACTGAATTACATTAGTTTTTTATTTAAGCTCAATGACTATTTCTTACACAAGTGAATGAATGGATAAATAAAATTTTATGGTTACACTATTTTTTTCTTTATACGTATATAATTACTTTTTGAAATTTCCCTAAATCTTTTCTTAAAAACTGTCAGGAAACCATCAATTGAGTCATCTAAAATCTCTGATCTGTTGGTTTTTGTTTCTCCCTACATTACAACACAGACATTCCTCGTCAGCAGATAATTAAGGATTATTCTTTAGAAATATGTTCTTCCATGAACTCACACAGGCTTATTCAATGTAATTGCTTTTTATTTATCCTGAGCATTTCCAAGGTAGCCTTTCTCATTTAAAGTTCTGTTTCCTAGGCAGTTTATAACTGTCCACTGTTGCCCAGCAATAGAATGTGCATAGCCTGTACGCTATATTTATATAGCTATTTAAAAATGTGTCTTAGGTTACCTTATCATTGACTCAGAATGTCTATGAACAAAGTCTTGATTACTTTGTGGAAATCTTTATGAGTGCCCTTTCCTTTCTTGTGCATGTTTAAGTAAAATATACTACTATGAGAGGTACAAGGAATGGCCATCAAAATTATGCAGCAATCTGAAATTCTAGATAGTTTATCATATTCTATAAATTGAAATACGGAATTCATTCATTCACCCAAATGCGAGGACCAGAATCGCCACAATATCAACTCATTTTAGGATTCAATGCATTAGGCTTGGTGGTTTTCCTAAGTCAGTGTGAAAAATCAGCATGTTTTATCACAATTTAGCTTTTTCTCAAATCATTAATCTTATAGGTCTTGCTTGTTCCTCTGAAGAGTGGGCTTCTTTGAGATCAGGAAAGAGCACTAGTTCCTGTTGTTTCCCATTATACACTACAAAAGAAATTCAAAGATCAGCTAGAGGATTAAAATGGAGGTACCCCTTGATTCAGTTGTGGTTATGTACATTGAATATCAAAATATTTTTCTATAGCCTCTGTGCTTGTAACTGAAGTAAACTATCAAATGTTTTAACTATGTAAATGCATCATCTGTTATTTTTGTCTCCCCAGTAATATATTTAAATTTAATTCTATGGAAATTTTCATTTATTCATGAGCCAAATGTTTATTGCTTAATGAATAGCCTAAGCAAATGAGGTACCAACAGAAATGTCACAGTATTGTAACTAAAAGCAGGTAAAGAGGGCACCCTAGATAAAAGACATAGCATAACAATGGCAAGGATCAGAGTTCTGGGCCAGATTAAGCATTGTATCACAAGGAAGTAGAATAAGCCACCTAAGACTTTATTTATTTTTATTTTTTTACAAAATCAAGATTCCAAATATTATGCTCAGTTCTGAGTGAGAATATGACTTTATAGATCAAGGACTTCCCCTGTCAGTCTTCTACTACAAGTGCAGACCTGACTCCTAGTTAAGAAAAGCTGACTCCTGAAGAGATAGATATACACTGTGGGGCTCATTTTAACATGCACAACCTGCCTTGATATCAACTGTAATTTTCATCTGCGTTCTGAAGTATGAACTCAAGTGTCTGTCCATAAAATCCACAATTCGATTCATTCAACCATCACCTCATCATTCTATAATTACAATTGTCCAAAGTAAACATTAAATATCAGAAAATTTAGTAACTCTACAAAATTATAGTGTTCATTAATCCCTAAATATAAGTTTAGAAACACAATAGTTCTAAGCTGTAGTCATGTAATTCTGAAAATATTTGAGGATTTTTTAGAGTATTATGAATGAAATTGATTAGACAAATGAATTACCTACATTATTGTCCAGTATGTTTGATGATTTTAATAGGATAATGCGTCTCAGGTAAAACATGTTCAGGCATGATATTAAAATGATAATGATCCAAGAAATTTTAGATATTTAGGTTTGATACAACATAGCACATTTTAAAAAATGTAAGTGACCTACTTTTTATCTTTTTTCGGAGGCCAATATGTGTTACAATATATCATGACAAGGCAATGAGCTATTACAAAACAAGTGGACACTAGCAACTTAGATAGCATCCTATGCATAGCAATAGAAGGCTAACAGCATAAGATAGTATTTAACTAGTAGGGTGATTTGATTTTTTGTTTGTTTGTTTTGAGATGGAGTCTCATTCTGTTGCCCAAGCTGGAGTGCAGTGGCATGATCTTGGCTCACTGAAACCTCTGCCTCTGGGGTTTAAGGTCTTCTCCTGCCTCAGCCTCCCCAGTAGCTGGGATTACAGGCGTGTGCCACCACGCCCAGCTAATTTTTGTATTTTTAGTAGAGACTGGGTTTCACCATGCTGGTCACGTTGGTCTCAAACTCCTGACCTCATGATCTGCCCACCTCAGCCTCCCAAAGTGCAGAGATTAAAGGTATGAGCCACCACGCCCGAACTGTAGGTCGATTTGTATGACATTTTATTCTTTGAAATTTTTCCTAGTGTTCAGCAGTAGAGGAACTGCAGATGACAGAAGACTATCATAAGCTTATGTGATTTTTAAAAAGCACTTTACACTGGATCTAATTTACATATGACATCATTGAAAGTAATTTTTGAATTACATGCACTTTAAAATGCTGATTCTAAAAATGTAGTTGATAAGGGTTTTTCAGTATCTCTTTATCTGTGATAATTCTTATTATAAAATTCATGCAGCTTCAAGGGCCCCATTCCAAAGTGTGTACGAGTCTCGTGTGCCTTGGCAGTTTTAGAATATTAAGTTACAAGTTACAACTTTCAAATGAAAATTTGTTTTGACTCTCTGCTGTGTTTTTGATGCTTTAAATGTATTTCCGTAATACTTATAGAAATACTCCTATAAATGAAAACTATGTGTAATCCAATGAGATTTAATTTATCTGTCAACTTTCTAATCTACCATACTCAAAAAGTTAAATCCTAGTTATGGTTGATGCTTTATTTTTCAATGCATTAGGATAGATAAGGCATATTTTGGAAAATGTTGAATATTTAGCAGCAAGACACGAAGCAAATATGTTACGAGAAGATAATATATAGCCATAATAATCATTGCACGCTTGAAAGCATGCTCTGCCCTGGTTTATGTGGTAACCCATAACCGATGGTTATGAAGACAAGCAGAACTTAATTAGACATGTAGAACAAATGTGATTTAAAATAGGAACAAAAATCACTTTGGTACCACAGCAGTGATTCCAAAGGAACATTTAGAGACTGAAGTAGAAAATAAATACAAGAAATCCATTAAGCTGTCACTAGAGAAGATTTTAAAACAATGGAACATTGTTTTACCTGGGAAAGGAAAATTTAGAGCAACAGACGCACTAAAAGTGTAATAGTCACCAAAGTTCCTCAAGACTAGAGCACACTGCTTCAGGCTCCCTTTAGAGCAGGAAAGCCGAAAGTATAGAACAATGAGAAAAAAGACAGTATGGAATAAATAAAATTGATTTATAAACTTTTTAAATGGCCCATGAAACATATGGTTTAATGTACACTCATTATTGCTCTGTTCTCCTACTTCCAAGAAAAGCTTAACAGTAAACCTATTCTGTTATTTTAAATCTCCCATTCCATCACTAGCGTATAGTCATGCATGCCAAGCACTTGAGTACAAAGGAACTGCAGGAGGTCAGGCGCAGTGGCTCATGCCTGTAAGTCCAGCACTTTGGGAGGCCGAGGTAGGTGGATCACCCTACATCAGGAGTTTGAGACCAGCCTGGCCAGCATGGCGAAACCCCATCTCTACAAAAATACAAAAATTAGCCAGGCATGGTGGCACATGCCTGTAATCCCAGCTACTCTGGAGGCTGAGGTGGGAGAAATGCTTGATCCAGGGAAGAGGAGGTGACAGTGAGCTGAGATTTTGTGACTGCACTTCAACCTGGACAACAGAGTGAGACTCTCTGTCTCCAGGAAAAAAAAAAAAAAAAAGATATTTAATTTACATAACACATCAAGTTTCTGCAACTAAGGGACAATTTTTAAGTGTCTCGTATGTTTCCTTTTATTATCTTATTCATATTATGCTTTCAGAGAAATATTCAGACGTAGGTAGAATAATCAAATCCTGATAAAATTTTCAATCTTATGACATGTTATGTTATTGGACTTCGAGAAAACACCTTGTCTTTATACTTTCTTCTCCCCTCTGGGCAGGTTGCAGGAACATCCCCTTCTAAATGTGGGGTGTCCTATCCTTGGGAAAAAATGTATTATGTTGTCTTGACAGACATAGAGGAATCATCCACTGAATTGAAAGTTTTGTGAATGAAGCTTTAAACAAGCACACCACCTGATTCTGATAGACAGTAAAACTTGAGGACTACTAATCTATAGGGGCTTATATGAATGATAAGGAAAAAGCCAACATGAATGAAAGGACCACAGGAAAAGACCACTCAATTTTAAGATTATTTTTCTCATTGATGTGTCAGTTCACCAGGGCAAATAATGAAGAGATCACAAGTGTGAGGGAGGAATCATTCTTATGAGAAAAAGTTTGATATTCTATGTAATTTGGGGTGATTGTTTTCGTTTGGTTTTGGGGAGTTCTAGCTCTGAAAGACAAAAATGGCACATATATTCTCTGTTCTATACCAGCAAAGTTCCTTCTGAATTTTATTGGCTCAATTACATATTGTATTACAGGTTCAACCAAACTCAGGAATATTTCAGGTAGGTGGGTTACAGGTATAAAAATGAAAAGTTTGCCCACAGCTGTGTGGCAAACTTTTGAAATTACGGTTGATCCAGGAACAACACAAGTTTGAACTGCCTGGGTCCACATGTACCTGGATTTTTTCATGCATCAAAAATATAGTATTCATGAGAACCAGAACAAGCTTATGTACAGGATAACTTTTTGGAGACATGGATTCCCCAGAACTAACTGTGAGAATTGAGTATGCACAGATACATGGGTGATCCTGGAAGCAATACCCCATGTGTACTAAGGGACAGATATAGTAATTTGTAGACTTACATTCCTTTAGCTTCATATCAGAATTTTTATAAAACTAGATGTCTTTCCCCTAGAAATTAAGGAGATAATAAAGTATAGTAACTAATATCCCTGTTACATCCAAATTCAGTGTATAATCCTTGGAAGGCAATTTTTGATATCATCTAATTCATTCGATTGATTTCAAAACTAAGGTTCAAAAAGGTGAGGTGATTTGTGTAAGGTTATACAATTTGGCAAGTGGTAAATTAAAGATAGAAACTTAGGGTTTCTTAACTTTGGCCATTTCTCTCCTTCTTTTTTTAAACTACTGTTTAAACTGTGTGCCTGTTGGTTTATGGTAAAATATTAGATAAAAAAAATACTTCTGTTTTTGTTTTTGTTTTTTTTTGTTTTGGGTTTTTTTTTTTCCTCTATAATGATGTCCAGTATAAGCAAGAAAAAAGAATCTGGAAATTCAGTCAGTAATTTTATTCTGGTAAGCAATAGATAGCACTTTCTCTTCTTCCCGCACCAGAATGCCTTACAGGTGATTCTATCATGCAAACAAAGACTAATCACAATCACATGGTTGCTGGAACATATTCTGCCTTGTCAGTTCTTACAGCCTAGGAACCAGTTTCATTACTTACGGCACAAAATTACTCTCCAATTATTTATAATTCCTGTTTCACCAATTTATATTGGCAAAAATGTTTAATTCCACATTCTTCAGGTACAATTCATATTCCACTAAGTTGAAAGTTTTGTGAATGAAGCTTTAAGCAAGCACACCACTTGATTCTGATAGAAAATAAAACTTGAGGACTACTAATCTAGGAGCTTATGCGAATGATAAGGAAAAAGTCAACATGAATGAAAGGACCACAGGAAAAGACCACTCAATTTTAAGATTATTTTTCTCAATGATGTATTAGTTCACCAGGGCAGAAAATGAAGAGATCACAAGTGTGAGGGAGGAATTATTATTATTAGAAAAATATGCCAATTACAGCTGCATGTCCAATCAAAGGAATACATACTAAAAATTCTTTAAAATCCAGGTGAGACTCTCTAAAAATATATGGGCACATTATCAGCATTTCCAACATCTTTCCTATAACTCTAAACATCAAAGGTAAAACTAACAGTCCAAAAAATAATCTGGCAGTCTAAATTAATTATGAAGTAGAGTCGTGGATTAGTAAACCTTATTTATTGCTGTAGAATGCGTACATTCTAAGGAAGAACAAATTTACTGAAATGTTTAGAGATTTATATCACCCCATTTACCTCAGCCTAGGAATTCTTCATCTCTATATTTGGCAGAAGTGTCATGCTGTTTTAGTTTAATAAGTGTATACAATTACTTTTCAAAAACAAAGCAAAATTTAACTCACTGTACTAATATGTTTACGGATACATGAATATTCTAGTATGTTAAATATAGATAAATTATCTTTAACCCAAACTTATAAATCAAATACCCTGATATTCTAGAATAAATATCTGGGAATATTTAATAAGACCTAATTTCCTATAGAAGAAATTTAATTAGACAGATACCAAACAAGTCACATTGACTTCTCCCCTCTAGGATTTTTATTATATTAATGGCAGCACAGAGTTTATGACTCAAGAACCCATAGAGACTTGAAGCTTGGAAGTCCTTCAGAGAGCATCCATCTCAAGTGCACAACATATTACTAGAGTGTAAGTACGACTGAGACTTTAAATGGCTGTTTTGCAATGTCGTAATTGGGCCTATGATTTAATGTCTACCACTTGCCTTTCAGACCTGAGCTTCCCAGATGTGCTCAAGAAACTTACATGCTACATAGTATGGAAAAAAAGAAAAGTTCAGAGATATGTTCACTGGTTGAATAATTTTGGAAAACTTAATTAAACCAATGTGATCATATTTCTCTAATAGGAATTTTCAAACAAATTTTTTAGGCAAAAGAAGCCTTAGGTTATTAGTTGTATATAAATATGCATTCGGGAAAAATATGTTTTATGATTTTGTTTTTTCTAGGTACATCATAAGTTCTTAAGTGAGCACTATCCATCTCCCTTAATACCTGATAATGTGTCTCATAAGTATTTCTTTAAGGATCAGCAGTGTATGCTATTAAACACATACCTAATTATACAAATCAGCCAGAGGTCTAGATGTTTAAAAATGGAAACAGTAAGAAAATGTTTCATAATTTCTTTCTGAGCCTACTGTACAAATCATATGACCCATCTGAGTTAGCCTAGAAATGTGACTGTCTAGCTCTGAATAATCGGACCATCTCATGAGATACATACTTAAGAAGTCCTACTTCAGACCATTTTCTCTCAATCTCCTAGAGTACCATTAATTGTTTTCCAATGATTGCAGGGGCAAAATTTTGGTGTGTATGCACATCTCTGGATTTTTACAGAAACATAAAGGAATAAAATTCCATCTTTCAAGACTTTCCACTTATAAATTAAAATTTGTGAACAATTACTTTCAAAACTACATGTAATTTGTAAAAGTATTGATAGACATCCATTGGGTATGAGTCTCCATATTCTCTAAATAATCTATTGAGAAAGGGTAAATATGTTTCAACCAAGTTCAAAGATAGGAGTATCAAGAGATTGTTGTTCAGTAAGTTAAGAATTCATATACATGATCCTTTAGGAGACTGACACATATTAATGCTTAATTTAGGTTGGAAGCTAATATCTACTTTTAAAAACGATTCTCTCTTGAACACTGGCTTCTCATTATAAAAATAGTGAAGAAGCAGTTATTCTGGATAGTCCGTTTGATAAAGTAGTTAATATGGCTTTCCGACCTTGTACCACTACTGATAGTCTTATTTAAATGTACCTTTGAGCGAAAGTATGCACTTGTACAAAGTTATTATAATTCCCCAAAAGAAAAGTCAGTGATTGCATGCAAAATATGAGTTTCATAATAAAGCTATTGATCAATATTTGAATGATGTATCCTTGTTTTATATTTTTCCAGTTTATATTGAAAGTTATCATCACTTTAAAGAAAACTCAGTAGACTCACCAACTCCTAATCAGGAAGAAAAATGTCCTTTAAGGTGTTAATTTTTATTTTACATTTCCCCTGCAATAAACCACAGTAACTTTGCTCTTTACCACCTCTTGCTTCTACTTTATACATGTAATTATGTAGTGATGTGTATTTATATATGTGCATACATGTACATAAATAAATATACACTTATAAAACGGTTGGTCAGAAGAAGTGAAATAAATGTAATGTCATGACAGGACAATATTACTAGCTGATTACAGGCCTTAACTCATCCTTTTCACCTCATTAAAAATTAGTAATTATTATTATATTGGTATGATGATTGCATAAGTCCCTAGCAGGAATTTATTTATAAAAGAATTTTCAAATACATATATATGATGTTTATTTGCTACTGTAACTGAGAGAGAAAATAGAAACATATTCTAGTCTTTTCACAGTTCTACATTGAATTGGCTTAGTTGAGAAGTGTGAGTAAATGTAGGACTCTAACAAACTTGGCAGACGTCAAATTTGCCTCATTATATTTCAATTTCATTTTAAATGGAAACCTATTACACTAGCATACAAATGGGGATATCACTTATAGATTAATCTCAGGTACTGCCCTAGAAGCACCTCTCCTCCCACCTAGCTTTGCTAATTATGTTACCTTCAATCTTTACCTGTCAGCCATCCCACAGGAAGGGACTTGTTCCCATCCTCCCCCAATCATCAACTCCTCTCCCAGCACATAGCACACTTATCCTCCCCAAGGAAAACGACTTTCTGGAAAACCTGTCAAAATCTTAAAATAATAACACTTTACCTCTCTTAGAGCACAGTGGATGTAGAACTTCATGTAGATATTTGATACGCAGGATTTTTAAAATTAGAATTTGTAATAGCCATAAGAGCAATACTTTGGGCTAGTGCATGGAAACAACATTATTTTATAGAAATAGCCAAATATTTTCTAAGTTTGATTGTTTGATTTTCCTTTAATCAATAGCTTACAAATCACATATAAATTTATAATGAAATAATCATAAAACCTTAACACTCTCTATGAAGATACATTTTTTTGTAAGGATGTATCTTTTTTTTTTTTTCTCAGCTCACTTGCAACGTCTGCCTTCCGGGTTCAAGTGATTCTCCTGCCTCAGCCTCCTGAGTAGCTGAGACTACAGGCATGGGCCACCATGCCCAGCTAATTTTTGTATTTTTTTTTTTTTTTTTTTTAGTATAGATGGGATTTCACCATGTTGGCCAGGATGGTATCGATCTCTTGACCTCCTGATCTGTCAGCTTTGGCCTCCCAAAGTGCTGGGATTACAGGTGTGAGCCACTGCACCTGGCCAAGGATATATCTTAATCTGGTCATCTGTCTTATTATGAAAGAATAAAATTCTATTTTGTTTAAACCTGTGAAATGCTATGCAATTGCTGAGGAGTGATTTACTTCCAATTATGTGGTCACTTTTAAAATAGGTGTAATGTGATACTGAGAAAAATGTATGTTTTGTGGATTTGGAGCCTGGGCAATAAAACAAGAATCCCGTTCTCTCTCCCTCTTTCTCTTCCTCTTTCTTTCTCTCTTACATTCTTTTTTTTCTTTCTTTCACTCTCACTTTCTTTCTTCTCTTTTTCTTTCTTTCAAAAAAAATATTTAAAAAATATATTTAAAAAAATTCTATTTTGTGTCAGAACCAGTGACATGTTAGTTTCTATGGCAAAAGTACAGTGCTGTGATTTATATGGTAGGAATGCTGGACCTATGAATTTTGTCTGGGGACATCTGGACATGTGGCAAATTTTAAATTGATAGAGTAAGTAGATGTTAGGGAAAGAAAGGGGAAGAATATTACAGAAAGTAGAAAAGTTTATGCATAGTCCTGGTATAAAAAAAGGTACGTTATTCACATAAAAACAGGACAATAAAACCTGACAAACTGTAGATTTCAATGCAAATGACAAGGATAAATTCAAAGCTGTAAGGAAATACCAGAATATGCACCTTGTCGTAAAGTCTGCATTACTTTCAAAGGCAGAAAGAAATCACTGGAGAGTTTTAACCCATAGAGTGACTTAAAGAATATTGTAGCTATGTGTAGAATGAATTTGGGCTGGTGGTGGTGGAAGAGGAAAGATTTAGAAATAAAGAGATCAAACTACTGGAATAATATGTGCAAGAGGTGAAAGAGTTCTTGTTTAGGAAAAAGAAAAGAAGCTGAGCCACAAGATTAAAATGCCAAACTGATGTGCAATATAAAGCTCTGTCTATAATCATCTGCATATCTAAAGTAATGATTCTTACATTCATTCATCCATATTTATTAGACACCTGCCAGATGAGCTACTCCCATGGATCAAGAGCAGTGCTAGATGCTGAGGATGAGGTTGTGAACATGCTATATATCTTTCTCTAAAAGACATTGTTTCTTCTCTGGCCACAATTTGTGTTCTATATCAGTTCAACCTAAATTTGACTATGACTTAAATTTTATGTATGCATTTCCAGTGAATTATATGTCTGCTATTCTTCTTACACAGAAGAGGAAATAAAATCTGCTTTCTGAAAATGTGTTGTGGATAAATGTATCATTCATCAGTTTTATATAAGAACTTACATAAACTTAGGAAGGTTTTCCTATAGTATCATGTCTCTGCAACTTCCAGCTATCAACAAAATGCAAAAATCCTTTCCAGCACAGAGTGCATTATTTGTATTATTTAGTGGTGGCTACTTTATAAAGCTATCAACAAAAGAACAAAAGTACTTACATCTAATAAGTATTAAACAAAATTAAAATAAAAACAATTTATTTTAAATGTTAAAGTGCTAAATTTTATTAAAATTGGGCCAGAGTTTGAACATATGGTCACATATACAACCATTTATTCAATTACTACAACTTTTCTAGAATGAAGAGACACATAAATTATTGGAATTTGATGTTTAAATATTTTCTCATTCTTATTAGATGTAACTCACTGGCTGCAGTAAGCAAAATAACCATATTTTATCAACTAAAAAATTTAAAATGGGTTACTATACTATCTACAAGATAGAGAAATGTTGAGGGGACATTTCAAATTGTTTATCTGAACAACTTTATTACTAAAACAAATAGTTTCATTTTTAAAGTTTTCAGCAGGTATTTCTCAACTTAAATCTAAAAAATATTTCTAAAAATATTTAAGAAACTTAGTTCAGCTCAATTTTAATAAGCTTATTTTCAATATATACATACAAAAACAATTTAGAGTTGACATTTTGAAAGTGTATGGAATTTGAAATTCTATTTTATTTTCAGTATCTTTAGATTATAGAAAACTATTTTTATATTCACAATAGTGCTTAATATGTGAAATATTTTCTGCATGATCTTAACCATGAATTAGAGGTATTCTATTTTGCATGTTTAATATATAGTAAAACATATTATTGTTTTATGCACAAGACATAATCCAAACTACAGATATGTTTGCTATAAAGCTATAGGGTTTCTTTACAGATTATGCATAACTAGATCATTTAGCTGCCATTGAAGATATTCCAGGTTTATATATGCAGGATGTTTGTCTTCAAATATTCATAGTGCCATTGTCACTTTTCAAGTCATTGAAATCTGGACTATTTCTCGTGCCCCAGCATTTCCCAAGTAACAAATCCTAGCTCTCAACCACTGACCTGTAACTTGATGTTCTAAAACTTAATATGTGTAAGAATAGCCAATAGATTTAACAGAGTTAAGGTTTTATTAGGTCTGTATTGTATCCCTGCAATCTGCATTTTATCAAGCACCCTAGTTAACTGGCTGCTCGTGATGTTCATTTATACTTCAGAAATGCTGCCGCCCCCACCATGCAATAAGTCCAGAGTAGTGGTCCCCAACCTTTTTGACACCAGGGACCAGTTTCATGGAGGACAATTTTTCCACAGACGAAAGTGGGGTTGGATGAGGATGGTTTGGGGATGAAATTGTTCCACCTCAGATCAGGCTTTAGTTAAAGTCTCATAAGGCATGCATAACCTAGGTCCCTCGCATGCACATTTCCCAATAGGGCTCCTGTTCCTATGAGAATCTAATGCCACTGCTAATCTGACAGCAGGCGGGTCTCAGGTGGTAATGCTCACTGGCTGCCAATCACCTCCTACGTATAGCCAGTTCCTAACAGGCCAAAGACCAATGAGGTCCAAGGCCCGTGGGGTTGGGGACCCCTGGTCTAGAGGACTCTCAGATCAAATGTGAACAGTTCTTTGTTTGGAGAGCACAGAAATTACTAGTGATGAAGGCAAATGTTAGACAAATCAAATATGCTCATAGGCGAAGAAAAATTATTTTTTATCTATTCTGTTATTATTGGTGCCTAGAAAAATATGCTATTCACTTATGACCTTAAAATTTACTAATAAAGCAAAAATGAAAACAAAACAAAAAGCAAAAATGAAAACAAAACAAGACATAAAGCATATTTGTCTATGAACTTCTTTAAGTGGTCATTGTCAATGTCAATACTTATGTGGAATCATCATATTAGATAGCATACAGATAACTAAATTGAGAAACAGGTTTGAAAAATACATTAACATAATGTAGACATCACACATTTGCTCACATAAAATTAGGATATCCATTGTAACTGTTTTCCATATCAATATAGATTATTTGGCAGGTTAAAAACTAAAACTGAGAAAGTTTTCAAATCAAGTAAAATACAATTTTTATATAAACTCCTATGTTCAAAATGTGCTACTTATTTTGTATATAAATGTACTGGATATAAATTTCCTTCTGATTCCACTTAAACATCATTTCAATATTACGTCCAGAAAAAAAATTCGAGATTAACTAAAAGGAAGTTAAAATGTTAACATCTAGAAATACTGAACAATTTCACAACACAAAAATGCGTTGACAAACAACAGCAACAACCAAATCCAGAGAAAATTCCAGTCCCCGCCAATAGAAATGTGGTAAAAATGAGAAATTCAATTTGTTTGGCACATCAACATTTCAATGCAGAAAAAGGAACATTTTTCAGTATATGGAGATAAACATAGTACAAAGAGAACAGAACTGTGGGCAAGAACAACTCATGCTGTCCTATTTTACTGTTTTCTTGGGGGATTAAAAATTCAAACCCAAAGCTTGTTTTCCGTACGGAAAGTCTGGAAGCTTAAAAGTAAATGGATGCACTCTAATTAAGACAAAAAATGTTCTAGTTAAAGCCTGGAAATACTTTTCAATTCTTAAACCTGAAATATCGTTTTCTAATAATTGAAATGGAAATCTCTCTGACCAGGTCTAATCCTCTAATATAAATTTAATTACATTTATTGAAAATCATTTATGTGAGTCAAAAATTCAGTTGATACTGAGCTTTTGGACTAAACTGCTGAACTTGGCACAATCTGGTGGAAAACAGACACTGAGGAAAGAATTTAAATGACTTGGATGTGAGGAATGAGGCATCGTATCAAGTTTAAAATACTCAAATTACTTCATTGTAGTGCTGTTGCAAAATATACAAGAGAGAAAAATGGGGCAATTTTCCAGGGAATCAAGACTGGTCTTGAATTTCTGGAGAATGAAATTTAATGCCAAAATGTACTGAAAGTTATTTTTTAAGATTAAAAAAAATACTTGAAGAACTAATCACAGTTTCAAATTCCAAAACTCTGCATCATCAGATATCCTCAGAGTATAGATAACCACCACAAGATTAATAGATCACATTAGACAGAAGACTCTAAATATTGCTGACTAAATTTTCAGTTAATAATTATTTAATATAATTACATGGGAAATAGCTTTGAGATTAATGTTTCAAATCGTTTAGAGCACCATATTATAAATTATTTTTTAAAGTCAAGAACAAATTTCCATGTCATCACGTTTCCATAGATGTCTTATATACCACCAGTGCTTACTAAATACATCTGATAATTATGACTCTGGGATTAAAATGCTATAAAAGCACATATTTAAGGTCAGCTGAGAGTACAAATTTAAAAACTTCTTAATCATGAAGTTGTCAATGGAGAAAATAGTATTTGTGACTTTTATCTTTTAATAGACAGATAAAAGCAGTGTAATGCAATAATATCTTTCTTTCCAAAGACAATTTTATGGTAAATCAGTGTGTTGTAGTTTTGAGTAATAATTCATAATAGGCCTTCTTAAGGTAATTTCATTACCGCAATGTGAATCTTAGCTACAATCTCAAAACTCTTTATTTTTTCTCTTTCTGCTTATTTGATCCAAAGAAAGACCTGCTTGCAATTGTTTTCAGAGAACTATTTCCTAATTAGAACCAGTTATTCTGCTCTTACTCTCTTGATTCTGAGAATATTATCTTAAGTGCCAGACAAATAGAAGGTGATTTCAGAGAAACTTCATTAATAGTGCCCAAAAAAGTAGTTTTTCAGGGATTTGAAAGAGTTGCATACTTTTAAGTTTGCTTATTATAAATACTATGTTTAACAGCTTATCACACCTAAATGCAATGGATGTTTACAGAGAGTTTTGAAATTTGTACAGTTTGTATTCTAAAGGATTATACAATAAAAGGTTTCCAAAGGTGTTCATTCCTGAGATACATGTGCCCCAGCTGGTTTTAAGACTTGAGCCATTACTTTTTCTATAAGGAAAGTGGCAGGAACCAATATGAATTCAGTGCTTTGGCCAGCAAGCAGAATTAATCAAATCACAAAAGTATATAGAATCTATAGACAAAGCTGTCAGAATGGAATACTAGGAAGCAAGACCTTCATTCAGGATTAGACAGAAAATTTTGTTTCATCTATTCAGTCCTCAGGCTTTTGTTTTATTATGAAATAATCATCCTTGAACAAACAAATATTTACTGAACACCATCGTGTGCAGTGAAGATGTAAAAAAGAATGAGACACTGTTTCTGTAGTCAAACAGGCATTAACAGTAAATAAAATAATAGAATAAGGGCTGCAGCAGAAATATGTCAAAACTGGTAAGGAAACTTTGGAAAAAACTGGGGCACATAGCTGTTAATTTGTGTTTGGACTTCTTTTAGGATGTGTAAGAATATATGAGGAAGTAATGCTATGCAGATATATAGAATTTTCACTTTGAAAATGATGAATAGCTTTATTATAAAGATGTGTGCACTCAGTAAATGGTCACAAAAATATGGGAAAAGTTTCAAATACTATAAGACATATAAAGCTCATTCATCAAAAATATATTACAAATTAATTAGCTATAGATCAGAGTATCATGTTGAAGATGAACACTACTTTTAAATTTTGCTTGATTTATCAAAAGACTTCTTCGTTAGTAAAAATCCAAAATAAACTGAATTTGGGAAAAAGAAACTATCATTCTAATTGCATAATTTATATGGAAGGGTAATCTTGGAAGATAAATAAGTAAAATGTATAAACCTCACTGAACGTTTTTAATTTGAAGAGGAATAATTTTATTTCTTGCAAAGACATGAGCAGAGTAACTTATGATATGTCTTACATAAGATTGTTTACATGAGGCCAAATATATCCAGATGGAAAGATAAAGAATCTATAACAAATCAGACAATTGTTTCTATACTATACCCATTCTATAAATATCTAGGAACATGTAGATGCCTGGCATTATGTAGCTAAAACCCTTGAGACAGTCAGTAAACTACTCACTGACCTTTCTGTTAACTGAGATTCATGGATGCAAGGATTATCTTTTAGATCTTACAAAAGGGATTACCTTTTTCTGCTGTCATCAGAAGTTTTTGACCTTTCTGCTTCTTCCCTCAAGAAACTGCTCTAGAATTCCAATTTTATCTTTATATTTTACTAGTACAAGCCACAAAACTCTTCTTTTTTCTTTAACTGAAGCATCATCCCTTTCTTGGTTCCCAACATTTTTCACTCTTGTGATTCTCAGAAAACTGTACAAACGTTTAATGTCCTCAAATACAGACAAAATATTGCTATGAAAGCACATGTCTATACCATATATAAAGTGCTAACAAATGTCTGACCTTGCACATGCTGTAATAAATACAATTTTATCAACAAAGTTTATTCTGGATGAGTGTGGAGGCTCGCACCTGTAATCCCAGCACTTAGGGAGGCCGAGGTGGGGGATCATTTAAAGTCAGAAGTTCGAGACCAGCCTGGCCAACATGGTGAAATATTCTCTCTCCTAAAAATACAAGAATTAGCTGGGCATGGTGGTGCACACCATAATCCCAACTACTTAGGAGGCTAAGGCAGGAGAATCACTTGAACCAGGGAGGTGGAGGCTGCCATGAACCGAGATCACACCACTGCATTCCAGTCTGGGCGATAAAGTGAGACTCAATCACAAAAAAAAAAAAAAAAAAAAAAAAAAAAAAAAAAAAAAAAAAAACTTTTTGGTGGGCGTGGTTGGGAGCCCGGGAAT